>CM076581.1:601400448-601555796 GCA_034641835.2 Pinus albicaulis | reverse complement strand
CCCTTGATCAGTGGTGCTCGGATAATCCTTAGGATTAGGAAGAAGTGAATATTCTGACTGTGGAAATTCTTCATCATGTCCTTCATCACTGGTGCTCTTATAATCCTTGGCATTGGGATGAAGTGGAATAACTGACCGTCTTGATTTACATAAATTTCTTTTTTCTACCATTCATCAATTATGTTCTCATCGTCCTTAGGATTACGACCAAGTCGAAAATTTAACTCTCTACTCATGGTAAACGAACTCATGCTATATTCATCAATCTAAATAGAGTTTTTGTGTAACGAAGATGTTGATGCTACAGAAATAAAAGCTTCAGTATCAGAATAATCCATGACTTTCAACAAGAAGATGTTGAATGATACAAATGCACTCTCTCCTAATGACAATATATAGCTTAAAGACTGCAAATTTCCCTCTAAAATTTCCCTAAAAAATTATCACTATGGAAAAATTTCCCTCCAAAATTTTCGTTTGAAATATTTCCCTCCAAAATATTTGTTTAAAATGTATTTCAAAACATTTTACTAACTTGCTAGTCTTGAAATATTTCACCCTACTTTCTATTCAAAATATCCACAAAAATATTCCTTCCAAACTAAAATATTTTTTTATTTAAATGATTCAACATTGACTACGTATCAAAATTAATTTTTAGAATTTATGTTTTATTTTTTGGCCAAAATTGAATAAAACTTAATATAAACCTATAATATTAACTTCATCTAAATTTTCTTAATTTTAATTTTAATCCCACATTCATGAAATGCTAAAACGATCACACAATCTTCGCTATATAATAACAATCAATGTTTATATTCCTCATATCACATCAAGTCTTCTAGTTTTTGTTGGAGCAATTTGTGGAGGCGTTGCATTGGCATTGAAAACACATTGAACACGAGTTTTTTGCAATAGAAATGTTAACATTGAACATGAGTTTTTTGCAATAGAAATGTTAGTTTTCCTTCTATTTTGACCATTTAAAGATGAATTTGGGGAGAATATGTTTTTTTAATGGATTTTAAGTTCCAAAACTATTTTTTTATGGTTTCTATGTTCCAAAACCCTATTTTTTAAATATTTATAGCGAAGAAAATGGAAAAAAAAACTCAAATTTGTAGGGGTTTTTGGACAAAAATTTAGAAAAAGTTTATTTTTTAGGCTTGCTCGGTTCCTTCACAAAACAAAAAATGAAAAAACAACCTTATACATAACAAAAAACAATTATATTTATTATTATTTTTTCTTAAATTGCAAAAGAACATTTTTTTTTTTTAATCTACAAGATATATATATATATAATTTTTTAAATAAATATATTTCTGTTTTTGTATTATTTATTTTTAAATTTTATATATATTTTATTTTGTTTTTTTTTAAGTTTAAAAGAAAATTATATTATATTATAGTTTTTTTTTTAATTAATATTGAGTTTATTTATTTTTTGCCCCGTCGGGGGTCGGAGGCCGGCGGGGCGGTGCTGGGAGCGTTGCCCCGTCAGTCTCCGACATCCAGCGGGGCGTTGAAATTATTTTTTTTAATTAGTTTAAAAAACAATATATTTTTTAAATTTAAAAAAAAAAAAAAAATTTAAATTAATATATTAATAATTTTAAAATTAATTTTTATTTAATATTTTTTTTAATTTTTTTAATAAAAAAATATTAATAATGATTTAAAATTAAATTAATTAATTTTTTTTAATTTTTTTTATAATTGTTTTTAGAAAAACTTATATTAATCTTTTTTTTTAATTAATATATTAATATTTTTTTTAATTTTTTTTAAATTGTTTTAATAAAAATATATATTAATAATGATTTAAAATTAAATCAAATTTTTTTAATTTTATTTTTATAATGGTTTTAAAAAAAAACTTATATTAAAATTTTTTAATATAATTTAGTTTTTTTTTTTTTAAATATAATTGGTCTTGATGATGAACCACACTGGTTAGGTTCGAAACGCGTCAACAAAGTTCTTTTACATGTGATATCGAAAGAATTCTATAAACACAATGGATCACAGAAGCCAAAATTCTAAAAATATTAAAATCTTTTTATTTTATTTTTTTTGTTTTGTTTAGAAAAATTATTAATTTGTTTTTTATATATATTTATAATACTTAGAATTATTTATTTTTAAATGAAAAAAAAATGTTTTTATAATTTAAAAATATTAAGAAAAACTAGTTATATAGTTTGTTTTTTTTTTAATATTTATTTAAATTTAAATGGTTTTACTAATAAATTGCGTTTTTTTAAGTTGATTTCATAGAAATGATTTTTTGAATAATTTTAAATTTATATTGGCAAAATTTAATAAAAAAACTATTAATCACGATATGTGTTTTCTCATTAACTAATATATATGTATGTATGTATGTATGTACATATTTCTTTTGTTGTAGTCTAAAAAACCCACAGAATAACCCAGAAATTCCAGTAAGATTTTGAAAATTTTTGGCAAAGATTTATCAGAATCTTGTTTACAGTTGTTAAACTTCAGTATTTTGGGTGCCCTAAGGGTTTTTGATAGTGTTGAATCCATTTTCACTATAAAAAATGCAATTCAAACACTCCAAATACCTGATTTTTTGAATTTTTTTACCGGATTCCGGCAAAAAACTGTCGTCCGAGCTATTCTGTTGCGTCCGTAGACAACTCCTAGTTCTTTTTATCAGGAATATGGCATCAAAGAAGATTTATGTGAATGTTTCTAGACCAAGGGCTGCAATTGCCAAATCTAAAGTTGCAGTTGGACGCACTATGGGTATTACTAGACGCACTATGGATATTATTGGATGCACTAAGAATATTGATGGACACACTATGAAAACAATTGAAAAAAAAAAATGAAAAACGTAATAAAATTCAAGTAACTGGCCCATCAAGTTCAATCAAGCTTTTTTCTGAATGGAAGAACACAAAGGAAACAATTAAAACAAATTTTTCATGGTATCTTGAAGATAATGAAACCGATGATGGTATACATATCTATATATTTTGTGGTATAATTCACTTAGGTGAAGCATATGAGGTGATGGGCAGAGTACGAGACATATGTTTGGTTTTGAATACAAACACTATTTATGTTCTTGCAAGAATGGCTAATAAACCTGAAAAGCTTTGATATTGCCTATCAAAGGTAAAGTATGACACACATGAAACATCTATAAAGTTGCGTACATAAATCGCAAGCAACATTGCAAGTATGTTTATTTATATTTGTGTTATGCATTATTGTAAGGATCATTCAATTTTGTATAAATTATTGATCATTGACATTTTATTTTGTTTCATAGGATTTTTTTGAGCCTATTTCAAACTTGATTGAGGGTATTTATTATATGGAGCCAAATGTTATGACTGTAATCAAGACGTTCCACACAAAAACAGAAGAAGAAAGGAGAATGAGGCAAAAACCAATAGCTCATGACACTGCAGTAGTTGAAAGAGGGGATCAACAAAGACTCACTAAGGTGGGTCAAGCTAGTAAACCTAAACATGTTGCTTTTGAATATGTGGAAGATGAATCTGAAAATCATGTTAGAATAAGTGAGGGGGAGATTAGAACTATTGTGAAAAAGGAGAAAACAAATCAAATACCAAAAAGAAAAATGGCCAAAGATGTCTCTCTTCTAGATGATGATGAAGAAGCTGTTTATCAAAAAAAGGATATGTTAACCGATAAGAAGAATAAATAAAATGTTGGTCAACCTGTAAAATTCATGAGCAATAATGAAGAACAAACTGAAATCTCTACATGAAGAAGAGAAATCATAACACTAGATTCCTAGTTAGAGGATGGCATTATTAAAACAAAACAAAATTCCATTCAATTTGAGTTGAGGAACAATAAATTAATTTGTGGTGGCCAAACATTTGAGCTTAATGTCAGCCAATTCTATATGCCAGATGAAGGACAATCCCAATATCAAATTAGAAAGGAACATCACCTACATGCACAGAATCTGAAAACATTGTTTAGGTTCAATCCATATGCGCATGTGGTGGATTATGTGGTTCTTGTTGATCCACGTCAAGTTCCCAACAAACAGACATTTGACAAGACACTATGTTTTGATTATAAATATTACATAATTGGAGGGAACCCTTCAATGGATGTTAAAAGACAGTTGACTGAGGAATATCCCAATAACTATCTTTTCCAAACAGTGAAATGCATCACTTTTACTGATTGAATAGAAACATAATCAGAGTTATTGGCATGGGATCATATTGAAATAATGAGTATAGAATGAAAATGACTTTCATCCAATGGGTCAGCTTTATTCAAAATGAATTCATAGAAAAATGTGGTGGGAATAAGGCAACAGTCAGTCTAAACGTTCAAAAGTAATTTTTAATTGAAACATGTTATCAAATTGATGACAAAATAAGATCAAAAGATGGAAAAATGCATTCAAATATATTCATAGGCATGGATAAAATTTTTCAGTTGGAATTTAAAACTGGGGAGAGATGGGAATTGATTGATGAAATTTTTGAGTGGCGGGAGAATATTTCCATAAAAAATCATAAGGTTAAAAAGTGTAGGCCCATAATATGTACAAATAGTAAGACATGCCCTAAAATGAACCAACTTCCAGAGGATATGGCTATCACACCTTGGAGAACAATGCAAGGAGTGAAGGATGATAAACTAGTCAAATCATTACTATCCCATGTGAAGTCAAGTGAATTATCAATAGAGGAAATGTGTGTAGAATTTCAAAAGTAAGTTTGTTGAATTATTTGTACTTTTCTTTCGATTATAATTTTCTTTTAAATAAAACGTATTGTTGTTTGTACAATTTGTTATACATCTCACTATATTAACAGTTTTAACTTTATTTATTTAGTTAGAAGATTTCTATGAAAATACAAGAACATATGGTTAAAATGTTGAATGAAGATAGTTGGGATGATGTTGTGCGCAACTGCCCAGAATCAAGTTCTACAACAACTCTTAAAGATTTTTGTATTTCATTCAATAAGGTATGTTAATTTATACATTCATTTTATTTATATGTAAACTATTTTTATTTTATTACTTATACATATGTATTTTTTATGTCATTAAATTTGTCAAAGAAGGATGCAAATGGAGTACCAGATACTTTCGAAAGATTTATTGAAAAAATTAAGTTGAAAAGAATGAGAAAAAAACATCTTAAGAATGTTGAACTTGATCCTACTCTTAATCATTCCATTTGAAATGGGCTCGATCTAGGTGATTGTGAAGACATTGCAAAACTCATACCTAAAAGGGAATATGACCTAGTTATTTCAGATATTCCTCATGGTTTCAATTTCTCAAACATTGAATATGATAGTGAACCATATACTTATCAAGCTTTTAGTAAAGTGGTTATGGGATATCAATAAGTCACAACATCACCACTTTGGAGATTTATAACATTTCATTCAGACACACAATTTGCAATGTTATTAACAAGTTTCATGGGAAAAACAAACTCAAGGATGCACCTTACATGGTAATACATTGAAATTGTATGTTGGATTAATGTTAGATTTTTTTATTTATGTACAATTTAATTGAACTTTTACTATGGTATGTTACAAGAAGAAGTAAAATCTTGTTTGTTCTAAGGATCGGCTTATTATAAATGATTGTGATTTCATTCATGTTGAATGTTGGACAAAAGATGATATCTATAGGCCTATTCTTCTGAATCAAGTAGACGGGAATAGTCATAGTCAAGCATTGGTTCATGATGTTGTTGTAAGCAAACTAACATATGAGGAAAAATATTTAAAAGAAGATATAGTTAACATTTATAAAAAAACCTCAAACATTGATTAACTATCTTATGGATCTATGTTCAAATGAAGGAGATTGTGTTTTGGATTTATTCTCAACTTTAGGTAAGTTTTATTATATAAAACTGAATAAAAATATTTTAGTTTTTAGTTTTTATGTGTTTATACTAATTTTCTTAATTATTTCTTCTGTGCTTGATGATTAGGTACAACGCTAGAATGTTTCCAAAAAAAGGAAGAAATTCCATTTCTAGTGAGAAAGACCCGGTGCAATGAAAATTCATTCAACAAAGAATTAATGTTCTTCAATTTCTTCTAGATGCAATGCAAGAAGTTGGGTTTGAGGAAAGAGGATTTTAATGAATCACGTGTGGCAAAAAAGGCAAAGGAACCTCAACCACTGTTATATGGAATGATTGGAAAATGACATTTTGGAAGATTTGTAGACATGAAAGATCCATTAGAAGATGGCAATGGCCAATATGAAGCAGAAAATGTTGTGGAAGAAGACATTAATGATGTTCTATAAAAAGTTGAACATGGATTAGTTGATATTATTGATTAGCTTTAAGTTATGCTTGCAAATAAAGCTCAAATTTGAGAGCTATTAATCAGTTTTACTTGTAATGTTTAAAATTTAATATTTTATGAGACGAATACTTATTTTTTGCAAAAACCCCTGTTATTACTATTAGTTTTTGACATAGAATTCATAAAAAATGCTATTTTTAAAATTTTTTGTTAAGATTTTCCCAAAAAATTCATTTATTTAACATGTCTTTTTTTAACAAAAATTCTTAAAATGTGTATTTTTTTTCATTGTATTTATATTGAAATGTGTATTTTTTTGTCATATGATTAAAAATATTGGTTTTTAGCGATAATTATTTGATGTGCATTGAAATATGAATTGACAATACATAAACATATACAAAATCGTAGCTTTGAAATATTGACCATTTTTTAATTTTTTTAACTACGTGAAAAAATGAAGATTTCATTACAAAAAAAGTACATGAATACACTTAAAAATAAACATCTAAGGGAAGAAGAAGACATTAGAAAAATTTATTGTGTCAAAAACAACCCTCTAAAAAAGAGTAGGTGATTCTACATCACCATTTTTCAAATTGACATGAAAATCATGACATTAAAAAAAAAAATCCATAAGAAAATTTAAAGTGCAAAAATTATGCTCCAAAAAAAAATAGTGATTCTGCATCACCACTTTGAAAATCGGGTCCTTTTTTTTCTACCTCAAAAAAATGGATACTAGGTAATTTTCTCATTTGATTGGTAACTATGTTATTTGAGCATGTAACAACAATAGGCATGAGAGATCAGTGAGGAAGTTGAACAGCCATGAGGAGAGGAAAAGTTCAGGGTAGGTGAACAGTCACCTCATCTCCATAAATGTGCCCTGATGCCTCCTTGTTAGGGGGGGGGAGGGGGTTCAGCACTTGAGTTGAAGCTAGGATTGGATAGCATATTTATGCTTGAGAGATAGAGGCAGTCATCTCTTGGAAAATATTAGAGTGAGATGTAGTGAGGCTAGGGTTTTGTATTAAGAAATGGTATGAGCAACCCATGTTCCATTGTTGGGCTTTGAAAAATTGCAAGATATGTACTTGAATTATCAACAACATTAATAAGACGTTCCTCATGTTTGGAACTGATTCCCATGCTTACTCATGGTGGTTGTATTGGTTGTTTGATGTTTTCACTATATCTATATGTGCACCTTCATAGAGACAATAGGATATGAACTGGTTTGTATTTGTTTCATGTATGTTTGCTTTTAAATTTGTGCTTACTTATTTCTACACCATGTCAGTAACCTGTTGTGAATTGATTTTGAATTAACCTCTAGCATGTTCTTGTTCATGTATGCCTAATTGGGTGTTAGCTCATTGACCCTTATCATGACATACCTCTTCTTAATGTTGTTGTGAATTGCTTGTACCTCTTGCTGCAGTTTTTTAATCTTGGGATAACTTTGTTTCATTGTATGGGCATTTCATTCTTATCCTCACTTAGACATATTTGAATCTAGTAGCCAAGAGTGAAATATTCATGGTGGCAGTTGAGCCCACATACCAGATGGAGCTCCTGTTCCAAAACTTGTGACGTTTAATAGGGACCACACACCGGGAAGACCCCCTAGCTATTGGCAGTACCTTCCAGCCTGCTAATAGGTCAATGGATTTTCTACTTCATGTTGTTTGTTGCAAGGAGATGGAAAGTTAGTTTTAAAGTATTTAGAACAACATATCTTGAGGCTCTAGTTAAGGTCTTCTCAATGCATGTACAATCACTGTGGATCAACCCTTAAGTTTGTTCCAATAGTGCATGCTAGTATACAAAAGTGGGGTGCATCATGAATGGTAGTAGGGTTGTCATGAAGTGTTGAGAAGAGGGAAAATTCAAGAGTTTTAAAAGGATTTCTTCAAGGTGTGAACAACAGATATTTGTATACCCTAGTTAGGGCTTCCCTCTAAGGTATTTTTCCACTAAAAAATTATTCAAAAGGTTGATAAATTTGGTCATATTTTTTGTACGTAAGAAAGAGGAGAGCGACCCTAAAAAGGAGATATATAGAAAGGGAATAATGGTTGTATTGCACAAAGATTCAATGTATATGCCAGCCCTAAAGTAGTTCATTTCCAACCTCTCGTAACCATACAAAAGTGAAAATTTATGGGCACAATACATGGTTCATATAGTGAAGGGAAATATGGGTCAACATGGAGTAGTCTCAATGGAAATAAATGTTATAAAATTAAATATTATAGAGTAATGCAACACGTAAAATATGTGGAAAACACAAGCACACAAAACACATAAAACTAGAGAGACACAGATATACGTGGTTCACTCAGTTTGGGCTACGTCCACCCCGAACAACCAATCCTTCCTTTCTATTATCCAGCAAAATGAACATACACAACCTACAGCAGATTCACTGTAATATCCTCTATTCTCTCTCACAGTCTCCCTCTCTGTTTCTCGTTCCGAGAGTACACATACCATACACAGCCGCAATACAAATACCCTAATAAAAGCGAGGGGTTTCCTTCTAGGGCAAAAAACCCTAAAATAAACATAACTTCTACCATCAGATCATCTGCCTAATGAATGGCCCAGATTGACTAGAAATTACTATACTTTTACAAGGCAAATTTACATATGCTTTTAACTTCGAGGGCACTGCCCTCGAAACCCCTCGCCAGGTGGGGCCCCATAAAGTCACAGCCAGCCCCCCTGGACCCCCCAAGCAACGTTTAATTACGGGTGGCGTTGCCACCCCATTAAGGTACGACGGTCCAACGCTGTGATACAAAATAAACAAGATAATCAGGCTCCACACCCAACAAGAAATTTGTGTTGAAGTAGTTGGAAAGAATTGCTCTAAAGGACTTTGAATAATATATTTGATAAGCCCTAGAATTTTGAAATTTGAGGAATAAATTGCAGAATAGAGGGTAGTAATTTTGTAACCCTAGATTTGTCACAAAGATGATTGTAAGTGGGAAGATTGAGAAGCATGAGAACAATTCACAAACAAATTTTTGAACAATGTAGAAACAATGTCGGTTACATTGAAGGATCCAGTCCATGTATGTGACAAATTTATTGGCAACATGTGTATAGGTGGGAGGATTGTTAGAGGGCTTCTAGAGGAGCCCTACGTACGAAGGACCATTAACATTAGAGGAAATTTCAGCCTAAAAGTGGCCTCCTAAGGAAAAATAATAAAATAAGAGTTATGAATTTTGGAGGGAAAAACATAAAACTATTTTTTTAATTGTATTTATGGCTTATCTTCTTGTATATTTACTCAAATTTTAATTGTACACACTCCTTGGATGAATAATTAAATTCCCCATCCAACGAGTAACCATTATGCATACTTCTGAGAAGCCCCGCATTGATAAAAAAATGTAGATACATTAAAAAAGCGTGTTAACATGCTTTTTTAATGTATTTGCATTTTTTTATCAATGGAGGTCTTCTCATAAATATGCATAGTTAGTGCTCATTAGATTTGGAATTTAATTCTGCATCCAATGAGTGTCTACACTTTAAATTTGAGTAAACCTACAAGGATATAATCCAAAAATACAATTAAAAAAAAACATCTTTTATTTTCCCTCCAAAATATTTACATGTACCTCTTTTTAAATTTAAAGGATTTTGATTGGTTTACATATTATGTACATGAAAATTTCATGCGAACTTTTAGGATGAAATCTCCTCTAATAGTTGTTAGAAGGGAAAAAGTATTGGATCCTAAGGAGTTGAACCTTGAAGGAGGCAAGGGAAACCATTAGGGTTAGTGAACTAACCCTATTTCACTGTGTTGACAAAAAAAAATTCAGTGGAAAGTGGGTAACCTCATTTTCCTTAAGACTTGTCTTTTCTGGAATAGCAATGAGGTAAGTAGTGGGAAGGTTGAAGACCTTATTAGTTGGCATCCTTTATGGAAAAACGAGAATCTAGTGGGAAGATTGTTTGGGCCAAAGGTTAGTGAGCTAAAGGAGATGCATTCACTAATAGTGGCAGATTATGGAGCTAGATATGCATTCTTTCAGAGGGAGCAACAAGGCAAGAAGTTCTCAAAATAAAGAAGTGATATACTTGCAGAACATTGTGGGAAAAAATAGGTCTTTAAATTAGGTTCCCTAAAGTAAAGGAGGGAAGCCATATTGTTCAGAGGGAGCAACTGCAACAACAAAGAACATGATAATTTTGGAGAGAGATCTAGGTGGACGAGGTTCTTTCAAGAATAGCTTCCTACCTAAGAGGGAGTGTTGAAAACGTTAGGGAGAAATGGTTCCTTGATTTGTGTTGTAACCAATGGAACCAAAATGATTTTATCCTTGAATATGCACAATTTCCTTTGAGTTAGAAGCTCATTCCTAAAAAATGGGATGAGCTCCTAAAATTTAGGGTGAATTCCAAAACGTTAGGAGTGCAAGAAGAATTTTTCTAGTGCTAATTAGTGGAAGATTGAGTTTAGTGCCTTCTGTTGCAAGTTATTTTGGCTAAAGGATGAGTTGATTGAATCAGGCTCCTAAATTATAGGAAGGAAGAGTTAACACAATCAATGAGATTTTGTTGACTAGTCAATCAATAGTTCAACTTTCCTCAAATAGAACTTGCTATTAATATCCTAATCAAAATTCTTATAAGGAGGAATGAAGGCATAATTTGATCATTTTCTTATGAGCACAAGTTGGTGAGATGAGATAATAGAGCTCACAGGTTTATGAGAATTTTTCACAACGTTATGTGTGCAAGGGAATCTTTTGCACAAATTGGTAGAGGGCAGAAAAGATCAACAATCTTACAAGGGTTTCATGCTTAGAACAAGCAGGGAAAACAAGTATCTTTTCAGATTGAAACAATTATTTTGTAAGAGATTTATTGCTTAGTCTTTTTTCTTCAATAAAATTCTCAAGCAATCAGAGGGTTTCCCTAGTTGGGTTCCCTAGAAAACAAATTGTGTTTTGAAATGTGTGATTGTTGTTATTTTTGTTTCTATTCCATTGCAAATTTGAAGTACATAATTTTTTTGTTAGAGTGAATAGAAAATATATTTCAGTTTTTAGATTGTTCACTATAGTAGTTGCAGAATTTCAAGGAAATTATACATTTGAAATCATATTTTCATTTTTATACCTCAAGTAGATGATCCAGGAAAAAAATACTTGGTCGTTATACCTGATCTAAGTGCATGAGATGGATATCTAGCTCTTCTTCTCTTATATCATAGTATTCTTCATGATAATGTTAAGGGACAACCATGTTATCTTATACCCTAGAGGAATGTGGTATATCTACCTCTTCTTGCTTTGTGTCTCTTAACAACACGTGGAGGCCTTCTAAACTATGAATAGCTTCTAATAGATTATTTTGAGCTCTAAGTGAAGAGTCTCCAAAAATAATGGGCTACCTACAACTACTTGAGTTTATTGATAACATTATTCACAATTTTGAGGATATTTATCACCTCCTTAAGGGTTAGTGGATATTTCCCTTATTTGTAGACCTCATGTCCCCTTTTCCTCCTTATATCATCATACTTGATTACATTAGGGTGGTTTTTCTATAGTTTTTATTTATTCCCTTAGGCCAACATTATCGCTCTCTAGGCCTTGATCATTTGATATAGCCTCTATGTCAAATGACCTCCTTTTTCTCAAATGGAAAGATACATAGACCTCTCTAGCCCAGTAGGGAATAGATATTGTAATGCCTTGTCCTCTTATGCTATGTAAAAAAAATTATTAGGTCCAATTACATAAAAATAAAAATAAAAATAAAATAAATAAAATAAATATTTAAAATTATAATTAATAATTACACCAGCCAAGATTCATCTTAAATCCAAATCTACCAAGAGCCTAGAGGGATCAAATATCTCAAAGTGAAAACCTTTTTAGGGTGAAAATATACTTGATCCCTCTCAACACTTGGTAAATACAGAGTTAAAATGGATATAAGCTAATTAATTAATATAATACGTTTATTATCCTTGCATTCAATTTTTTGTTTGAATAGCTATTATTCATGTTCAACCATTCTCTTTTTTACAAACTTTACAATAATTTAACTTTACGAATTATATTTTATAAAATTTAATTTATTTCTTTTACGAAAATTTTCCTCCTCATTTTTCTTTGTTTTGTGCTGGTAAGGGAAGTTTCACTTCCTCATATTGTGTTGCATCAACTTCATCCCTTTCCTGTTACTGAACATCCATTCCTGATATTACTAGAGTATCACTTTCCCTATATGGTTTCTAACTCTATCATATTTCGATAGAAACACATATTCCTCTATTAACCTGGATTCCTGCTTGTAAGTGATTGTAGGCGGACCTCATTTTCCTTCAATACGGAAAAATCTTCTTCGGGTTTTCTTCGCCGGTAATATTATTAGCTAGGTTTTTTATATTTTTCACAGGGATAGGTTATAATTTTTTTTACTTGGCATGCAATTTTTAAAATATTAATTCAACATTTTCTAGAGTGAACGCTCTGGTGAATATTTATGTTAGAAATTGCAGTTATGAGTAGTTGATGTTCAACTTCCCTGGAGACAAACCATTTTTTTATCATTTTTCATTCATTTGGTAATCTTTAGGTCTCAATTTTCTTTCAAATCTTCTTTATCAGGTCAGGGGGAAATCTTTTGGTTTATTCCAGATTACTTAAAATAACCATATATGGAGGACCAGTATGGCTCCAAATAATCATATACACCTCTGTCATGTAGATATTTTGTATAAAATGAGTGTGATTATATTTTATTTATGTACTTTAGGTACACACTAGCTTTCAACTGTGAATCCATGCCAACAATGAAATTAACTTCTTCTTGCTTCGATTCAATGGCTTGCATTAAGCCTCATTTGGATTCTACTAGAAATATCCTCATGCCTGCTAATGCAATATCTTTTAGAAGAGGGTCGAATTATATTTCATTTTGGAAGAAAGATGCCTTGTTTGTATGTGGTGGGTTTGTATCTTTATCTTTGTTAAAAAGACAGTGCAATAGAAGAAATGTTGCCAGATTTTCCCTAAGAATTGGTGTTGTGAAGGAGAAATAAGTGAAGAAAACATCATCTACCATGGAAGGGGGAGGTAAAGGGAATAAAGTAATGGTTGTAGGAGGGGATGGTTACTATGGATGGGAAAAAAAATTGCATCTCTCAAACAGAGGATACCAAGTTTCCACTGTTGATAGCCTTGCCTATAGGTTTTTTGACTAGCAGCTTGGGATCAACTCTCTAAATCTCGTTGTCTCAATTCAGAAGATAATGAAGAGATGGAAGCAAGTCTTTGGCAAATAGTTTGACTTCTTTGAGGGAGATGTTTGTGATTTTAATTTCCTTGTAGAGGCTTGCAAGTCCTTTGAACCTGAGGTAGTCGTACACTTTGAAGAATAGAGGTATGCTCCTTATTCCATGATAGACAAAGGAAGAGGAGTCTATACTCAACATAAAAATGTGATTGGAACCATGAATGTGCCTTTTTCTATTGAAGAATTCAGCCTAGAATTCCAGTTGGTTAAACTAGGTACCATCAAAGATTATGTTATATTCTCTCTACTCCTTATAGTTTCACAAAATATTATGGGAACTCATAACACATTTGGGTGAAGTGAAGCTCTTTCATTTTTTAATGCATTGGCCAAGTGCCCTACATTGGATGGTTCAATTTATTTTCCCATTTATCCTCAATGACCCGGAGAAAGGGATTGTATTCAGTATATGATGACAAGAACCTGTAAATTTGGAGCTGACGGTAGGTTTGATCATACCCCTTTGGGTTACAAATGGTGGAATTCCAAACTGGAAAGAGGTGATTGTTAACTCTGTAATGCTATTTAATTGTATTGAGTTGTAGCTTAGTACTTACAGTAGCTTTTTTTCTCTTAGAATATAATGTTATAAAGTTTTCACATATAATATTATACAAGTTACTTTCGATTATAGTATATAATTCTCCCTTGACAGTATGTACCATTTTTAATAAAATCCCTCATTTTTTGATCGAAAGAAATTGCATATTGTCCAATATCTTCAATCACACGTATTTTTCTAACCATCCACGTCTTCCCCATTGTTATGGATTATGTGTAGTTTTATGACCTGTCTTGCATATATTGTATTCAATATTTTTTTATTCAGAAACAAAAGAAAGGGTGGATTTATCTATAATTGAGAAACACAGATACGTTACACTTTTAAATGGAGATATTTGTCTCATGATTGAATGTGTGCTTGTATTACTATTCTTATTTAATCTCCAACTTCTATTATTGATTGTTTGTATGAGTTGTGTTCTTATATACTCAACCAAAACAAATTTATTTATTCTACTCTTTTCCCATGTAATTTTCAATGTGATAAATAAATTACTTACCATATTAGGACGTTCAATCCTATCCAAACAATTTCCACTCATAGATGAGTTTGATTGTGTTGAGAGGAGCTTTCCAAACTAGTATGGAAGAGATGATATAATGTCTTGTAAACATTTTGACTCGGGAAAAATAAATAAAAATAGAAATAGAAATAGAAATTCTACATCATTTTTATTATTTTTTATTAATTTTTGTTAGGAAAAGTTGATGTGTTCAAGTTACTAGGTTTTTGAGCTCGAGGTTTCTGGGAAACCATAGTATTAAGTCTATTGACACATGGTATTCATGTGGAATATAACTTATTTAAAGGGAAAAATTAAACCAACATAGATCCATCTTAACTCTAGATATACCAAGGGTTGAGAGGGATCAAATCTCTTTTCACTTTAAAGGAAGTTTTCATCTCAAGACATCTGATCCCTCATGGCACTTGGTAGATCTAGAGTTAAGATGGATCTAGGCTAGTTTTTCCAACACAGTGTTCCAAGTTTCTCAAGTTTGATTGCTCAAGTGTTGTATGTGAAGCTCCAAGGTATGTGAGAGGTAGGTTCTATAGGAACAAACACAAAGATAAAAATTCAAGGTCAACAACACGGATCAAAATTGTTGAAAAATATACTTGCTAAGGTCACTTTGAGGATAACACTCCTCCAAACTATCTGGACTAGATCAAATTAAAACAATTAGTAGATCCTTGGCTATCACAACACTTTTGAATTACATGATCAAAGTTCTATTATAGTATTTGATATTTTTTGTGTGTGTGTGTCAATCCAATTAACCCCAAAATGTAGATAATAAGAATAAGAAAACTTGATTATGCATCTATTTTTTTAAGAAATAAATTGACATTTGTCTTCCAGTGTGGTAAATATTAATGTGATATGTTATAAGTGGACTTTGGGTTGTGTGGAAATTATTTATTGTGTGCAAGTATTAATATGTTATTATTTGTTTATATCAAGGCATCAAGATTATTTTCCCCTAAATAGCGTGTCTTATATTATGCTTAGATAGTACAACCTAGTTGTATTAGGGAGTAATTTGTTTCACCTCGACTAGATTAAATTGACAAAATTGGCACATCCTTGGCTATCACAACAATTATATGTTTGAATTTTTATTGTAGTAATTGTTATTGTTTGTGTGTATGCCAATCTAATTAGCATCAAAATTAAGATAGTAAAGATAAGCACACTTGATTACACATTTGTGTTTTTGAAGTAAATAGACTTTTGTCTTCCAGTCTATAAAACTTATTAATGTGATATATTATTAGTGCACTGTGGGTTGTGTTGTGGAAATTGATTACCACTTGCAAATTTTAATATGCTATTAATTTTTTATATGATGGTATTAGGATTATCCGCACCTAAATAGTGTGTCTGAACTTATGCTTTAGATAGCACATTTCAGTTGTAATAGGCAGTAATTTTTTTCTATGAAACATTTATTCCTTTAGAAAACAAAATTCCAAATGATGGGCTTAATTGTAATTCTCACATATGGTATGAATCTTACCATCCTTACGTAATTGGGTTTTCACCCTTGACATTCAGATTGTAGCAAGAATAATAGCCTTGCAACTATTTTGTCTTGTTGTCTCTACTCTTCCCCCCCTACAGATTTGTAGCATTGATTGTTTTTTCTAGCCCCATATTGAACTACTACTTGCAGTGTTATTAGATGAACTTTATTTTGGGTATATACAGGTTTATTGTAAAGTTGAATCTAAAGAATGCTCAAGTAAGTTATCAGTTTGTTGTAGCTTTTGATTAAATATATCCAATCCTGTAAGTTTGACAACAAGGTTGTTTCATTTTATAATACATGATTAAATTTGATGGGACCAATAATTTTACATATTTTATGTGGCTCTAGGTTCTATCTATTTCCACAATAAGTGAGTCCCCACCGGAGAGGCCAGGCAAGCCTAAGTGTCCTATAAGTTCAACGAAGAATTTTTTTTTTTTGTCTTAGCTGGCATCCTTGTGATATTCTTATAATTTAACTTTTGTTTGTAACGTTTGATTTCTTTAAATGTTGTTTAATTTATATTTTTCTTGGGTTGCTTATTTTCATATTATTGACTCAATACTATATGAAAACTAGCAGCTATAAATTTAGTTCAAAATGCAAGTTCCACCATCCAAATATAGGTTGGAAACCTTAAAATTAGAGGAGAATGTTGATGGAAGTGAGGTACTGAAGTTAGTCTATGTTTTCATTCATTATTTTTTGTCTTCCATTTAATATGATATGTAATCAGTCCTTGAATTTATATGCTCTTGCTTTTTGTAGGTCAAACCTGTTGTTGTTTCACTACCAAAGAGGCCTGGAGAGCCTGAGTCCATTGTAAGATACTCGGTGATTATTTTTTTGTTTTCATGTTCTACAGTTATTTCTAATCATACTATACTTTCTCTTTTGGAATTGTTGGTTTACTTGATTTCTTGTTGTGGATCTATGTTTCTTGTCAAGAGAGGTATTTGCAAGTATGGTGCCAAGTGCAAGTTTGATCATCCAAAACACAAAGGGGGATATTCAGAAATATCATAGCATAAAGGCGGATATTTAAAAATATCATAGCACAAAGGGGATGGGGATGATGTTGTAACTATAGGAACAAAGGAACAAGGGGATTATGGAGTTGTACATGGGAAAAAAATGGTCACACCTGTTATCACTCAGTAATTTTTCAAGGTTAAAGAAAGAACTCACTGAGGTAACCACAGACCAACTTTTAAACTCTAGGATCTAGCCTTCCTAGGGTTCAGAGAGGGCTCTCTCTGTAAGATTTAACTTTTTTTTGATTATAAGATATTAGGCTAGTTATGATTGTGCAATTTGGTTTTGATTTGGTTTGGTTTGGTGGGAAAAATCACTTAATGAGATGGATAGTGGGAAATCTGATTGTCCATTGGGCTAAGGAGTCAAAAGTCAAGTAGACAGAACTAGGATCAAGGTCAAAAAGTCAAATGTTTTCAGGGCAAGATAGATAAGCCTTTGAAGATCTTGGAAGGATGTTTGGTGAAGTGTTTTGATCGGGATAAAGAGAAATGAAGGGTTCTTTGATCTGAAAAAGAGAAGTAGTAGGCAGTGTTGACACCTAATCCTAAGGGTTGGGTGAAGATATTTAATATTGTATATTATATAATATTAGGAAATAAGGAAGGCCAAGATTCATTGGGAGATGAATCCCAATAGCCTCACCTCCATGTATAAATAAATGCACATTCTTCATCTAATACATATTCTGATTTGCGGAGTTACCTCCTGGTTTGACATGGTATTAGATCCAGTCCCACTATTGGCATTTTTTCCTGTGGTGTAACTCCCTCATTTCTGCTAACAGTCTTTTGCTCAGTTAGTTTTATGTCTAGTTTTTGCTGCTCCATTAGATTGATTCCATTCTAAATTTATATACTGCAATTCTACATTTTTTTTAAATATCTCTGCAAATTTTGCACAGTTCTGAATCATTTGTTTGCATCTTATGAAGATTCTGCAATTCTGAAATTTGTAGTTCTTGCAATTCTGCAAGTTGCAGCTCCAAAATTTTGCAGTGATTAGAATCCTGCAACTCCAGATTTTTAAAAGGCCTCTCGGCCTCTTCATTGCTCTTACATTCATCGCACGGAACCTCTTCCCTGTTTGCTCCCCCATACCCCCTCACTTTTCATTGTTACCTCACGGCCCTCCCCTCGCCCTCACCGCACACCCCCTGTGCTTACCTCCCCATCACTCAAATTCTAAACTCCACCCGTGGCCCCTCTCTCATCCCCCTCTCAAATCACCCCTGCACACATCCTTTTCCCTCCCCGCCCGAATCCCTTCCCAATCCGCCCCACTCCCTACCACACCCTTTTCCCTCCCCGCCTGACTCCCTTCCCTCTCTGCCCGACTCCCTACCCAACCCTTCTCTCCCCGCCTGACTCCCTAACTACTTATCGGCTCCTACGCTATTATAAGCTCGGCTCCACTGTTAAAATATCGTCCCTCTCCCACATTTATAATACCGCCTCCCCAAATTTATAATACCGCTCCCCCACATATCCAATACGCTGTCTAAATTACCTCCCCACATTTATAATACCGCCTCCCCATATTTATAATACTGCTCCCCCACATATCCAATACGTTGTCTACATTACCTCCCCACATTTATAATACCGCCTCCCCAAATGTATAATACCGCTCCCCCACATATTCAATACGCTGGCCACATTCACTCATATATAATACCACCACCTCCCTTGTAATACCATTCATTCATATATAATACCACCGCACTCAAAATCACTCCATCATTCATAATACCCACCGACACATTTTTTTCCCAAAAACAAAAAATATATATATCTTTCTACAGTAATTGAAGATTTTTCTAGCAAAATTTTTTTCCCCTCAAAATAATTTTTTCTACATGACATGAATTATTTTTTTCCTCTTCGAAGAGTGCATTCTCTCATATCTATTAGAGGGGTGGTTCTCTCCAAAGAAAGAGAACTATCTTGAATGGTCTCGTAAAAATCACACACTCGTCATTTTTAATGAGTTGTGGAAAGGAATCATGAAGGACAAGAAGGAAATCCACCAAAGAAAGCCCACTGCATACAAGGAGCTCGCCATGTGGGAAAACAAGAATCCCGCAAGGCCTATGCCCTTGATTGCACACCCTCCGTAAAATGATGAGGTGAGTCGCCATATTTCATCATTTTCAAATGCCTATGAAGCTCTCGAGCAAGCTAAAAGAACTCTCTATGACTCACATATCCGTAACTAGAAATTGTTCAATTGATGATTAAGTTCGTTCTTAGCCTTGAAATGAAGAATGATGATCCCCTTGCTTTAGCTTCAGAAGTAAGATCTATCATGCATGCATATTGTACAAAGATCGGTGTGGTAACTGGATATATCTCTCATAGCATATAAGTTAAGGCATTATATCCAACTTACTCACATTATCTCGAGTCATTGCAAGCAAGTGGAAACCTTGAGCATATCACCTTTGAGACCCTTGAGAAAAAGTTTGCGTAGAAGAGAGAAAGCTTTCGAGAAGATGATAGTCCCTTCTGTTTTCTAAAGAGGCCGCATACTCGTGGCACATAGAGAGGAAATATTCATGCTCCAGATTCTTCCAAAGGAAGAGGTGGCAGAAGAGGAAGAGGAAGAAGAAACTTCGTAGAAAGGGGGGGGCGCGTACAATCTAACAAATCCGATATTCATTGCACACATTGCAATAAAGATGGACATGATGCATCCAAATGAAGGACACCTTGGGGATAAAATTGAACAACAAAGAAATCAATAAAAAGGTAAAACTAATGACAAAGACAAAGGTAAAGCTACTCCGAATCCGCTCATTATGTTCTAGCACATTGTAAGCAATGGAGCAACTAAAGACTTGTTTGATGTTTCATTTACTTCTATGGAGAGATGATTGGTTGCTAGATTCAAGAGCAACATGTCACATGACATTTAGAAAATATTTTTTTGAAGAATTTATCGACAAAGTTGATGGAGCAAGAGTATTTCGTAGATAAATCCAAACTCAAGCCATCGTAGGCTTGCACAATTAGGCTTAAACTACCCGGGACTTCCCGCATCATATTCTACATGAGGTTCTATACCTCCCCGAGTTAAGGGAGAAACTTGCCGTCCCCGGGTCCAACCATCCACCGTAAAGGACACTCCATTCACTTGTTTGATGGCAAGGCAAGAGGTCGTAAAGCATCGTATCACTCACTTGTCATGGAGGGAATAGCGGTAAGGAAAGACTCTTGAAGCCGTAAAGGTTCATCTCAGCTCATGCTGCAAAACTTTGCATTCAAATACATCATGATGAAGGTAGATTACCATCAAGTCTTTTATGGCATGCTAGATTTTGACACTTAAACTATGAAAGGCTTCGTTTGTTGAAGAAAATTTTTTGTATAATGGATTGCCTACAATTCCTAGAAAACCTAAGGAATGGGATGCTTGTATTCTAGGAAAGATAGAAAACAACCATTTCATGATTCACACTCTAGAACACTATAGAAAACTTGAGCTTGTTAATTCCAGATTTATGTGGCCCTATGCCTCGTTTTTTCCGCAAAATGGAAATAAATATATGATGAAATTTACCGATGACTACACTGCAATGTGTTGATTTACTTATGAAGAACAAGCTCATCAATGCTTTTCAAACATTCAAGAATTTTCATGCATGGATTGAAAATGATGCACAAACTCATATTGGCTCTCTACGTACCGAAAATGGAAAAAGAATACACTTCAAACCAATTTGAAAATTATCTTTGTCAACATGGGATCAAACATCAAAACAATCAAAGTGCCTATATAATCCCCTAATAGAACAGTAGTAGCTTGAAAGAATGAACAGTAACTATTTTAAATATGGTTCGCTCCATGTTTATTTTCAAGAATGTAAAATTGATGTTAACGATGCAGCTTTGTGTGCTATTTACATAAAGAATAGGTTTTCTTCAAGTTCAATTAGAAAAAAAACTCCTTTTGAAATGTGTCATGGGACACAGATTCTTCCTGCAGGAATAATTTCGTGTCTTTGGGTCCACCTCGTTATGCCTTGATACCCAAGGGACAAAGGAATAAACTTGGTGCTAGAAGTCAAAAATGTATCTCTTGGGGTACTCCAATACCTCCAAAGGATATCGTCTCTATGATGAAGCAAATAAGAAGTTTTTAATAGCAAGAGATGTCATATTCCTTGAATCTTCCATGACTAACAAGGTTGTTGAGTGGCAACTTTGATCGCTCGATAGATTCACACATGCAAAGTCTTTCCCAAGAATTTGATAATCAAATTCCATATCTTCAAGGGAGGAATCCTAGTATTGAATCAAACTCGTGAATCATGTCTTGAATCACTCTCTCCCCCACATGAAGAAACAAATCCATGGATGACACATTGAATGATGTGATTGATGTGACTGGGAGATTGAATCTTGAATCAATCCCAATCCTCGTACAAATGAGCAACACAGGCCATCTCGTAAAGGTCCTCCTAAATCGTTGACAAAAGCACTAATCGGAGAATGTTCATCTTGATGAGGTTGGAAAAACAAGAACAAGAAGTTCCACTAAACAAAATGAAGGTGACGAAGATAATCTTGATTCTCTTGTTGATATGGATATTGCTTTATAACTCGTGAATTGAGTTTGTCTGCGCGCATCATGAACCAACTTCCTTTAAAGAAGCCGTCTCTCATGATGAATGGAAAGAAGCGATGCAAAAGGAGTATGATGCCTTTTTATAAAGAATGGCACTTGGAAGCCGAGTTGATCCGCCTTTGGAACAAAACCAATTGGCCGTAGGTGGGTCTACAAGAACAAGTATAAAGCAAATGGCTCACTTGGACAAGCACAAGGCCGTGTGCTTGTGGCAAAAAAAGGTTTTGCACAAAAATAAGGAATCGATTATGAAGAAACTTTTGCTCCCACATAGAAATGGACCACCATCCGTACTCTCTTTGCCTTATCCGCTCGTAATGGATGGAAATTCCATCGTATGGATGTAAATATTAGCCTTTTTGAATGGAGATCTAAAGGAGAAAGTTTTAGTGTCCCGAAATTGTAAGAATTTGTTAGTAAAGGCCAAGAACACAAAGTTTGCAAGCTTATGAAATCTTTCAGATATGGCCTGCTAACGCAAGCACCATGAGCTTGGTATGAGAAATTTAACCGAGCATCTTCTAAAACTTGACTTCAAACATATTGACTCTTGATGATGCAACCTCGTTTGTTAAGAAAGTTGAAAATGGTTGTATATCCCGTAGGTGTATGTAGATGATCTTTTGATATACATGTGGAACAATGAGAGCTATATTGCATCCATGAAGAAAGAATTGAAGAAAGAAGTTTTGAAATCACCGATTTGGGTCATGTTCTATTACTATCCTGGGTATTGAAGTAATTCAACATCCTAAATTTATATTTCTTTTCTCAAAAGAAGTACATTAGAGATCTGAACAAGTTTGGCATGGATGAATGCAATCCCTCAACCACTCCAATGGAACAAAACTTGAAGCTCACATCCTTATCAAGGGAAGGAATTCGAGGATGAAATCTAAGTATAGACAAATTTTATAGGGAAGTATTATCTACCCTCGACCACACCTTAATTCGACATTTCATTTGTTTTTTGAATCCTCTCAAGGTTTATGCAAAGACCTCATGAATGACATTGGTTCGTTGCAAAAAAAGAGTGTTAGCAGGTACTTCTAAGGGGACTCAAGACTTTGGACTAAAATATACACAAAAGTAGGCGACTTCAATTCTGATTGGATACTCGATTCGTACTTTGATGGGGACAAAGAAATAGGGGTGTCTACTACAAAAAGTTACACCATGAGTCTTGGATCATGAGCTATCTCATGGAGATCACGCAACAAATGTTTTCGGCTCCAAGAGATTCCACGCATCACAAGGCATAATATATGGCAAGCACCGAAGAAACAAAGGAAATTTTGTGTCTTCGTAGAAAAAATCCTAGAAGATTTTGCAGCAAAGATGAAACAAACATATTCAACACCACTCATGATCGACAACACTTCGCAATAAATTTGCCATAGAACCCAAAGTTCCATGATCGAACAAAGCACATTAATACAAAATATCATCTAATTCGACATCATGTTCGTGGACAAAACTATCCATCTACATCATTGTTCCACTAAATGAGAAAACTCGGCGTAACATCTTCACCAAAGCACTTGGAAGAGAAAAGCTTTGAAAAGTTCACATCGATGCTTGGGTTCATCAACATCCCTTCGCATTACAAAGGGGGGAATGTTAACACCTAATCCTAAGGGTTATGAAGATATTTAATATTGTATATTAAATAATATTAGGAAATAAGGAAGGCCAAGAGTCATTGGGAGATGAATCCCAATAAGCATCACCTCCATGTATAAATACATGCACATTCTTCATCTAATACATATTCTAATTTGCAAGAGTTACTCTCCGTTTGACAGTAGAGTCAAACAAAAGAGGGAGAAATTAAGGGTTCCCTACTTCTGAAATCAAGAAAAACATGGAAATGATAAATCAGTAAAGACAGTGGTGATTTTAACAAATCCTCGAAGCAATAATCTTGTTTATTCATTCAAATTTAGAACACATAATGGATGCATGAAATAAAGAAGATAAACAATGACAAGTAGAAAATACTTTCACCAATCAATAGCTCATCACATGGATCCCGAAATGTGATGCTAATTGGATACAATCTAGTCTCGGCTACTCGAAATTTGCAACACAAAAGCCTTCAAGTCCAATAAAAATGACTATAGAAATCTTCAACAATTTATTCCACAATAATACTTCAAAGAGTGAAGTATTTATACAAATTCTAAATTAGAATATCTTGAAAAAATATCAAGATTGGTTTACAAATATCTCAAACTATTTTACATAAATAGAACTTAATAAAAGGACACTCAAAAACTAATGAATCTATTTGGCATCTATACTTATGGATTGATGGCAACAAAGAAGAGAATTCTAATTTGATATCAACTCTTAGTTGATGGTGATGAGGCATCCAAGTCACTAACTGCCTTCTTTCTTTGTGCATTCCTCGCGTCCCAAAAAATTCTTTAACATTGGGGTCCAATGATACCTTTGTATATCTCAATCCTAAATAGACATGTAAAAATTGAAATAGGTTATTGTAGATAATTATGTTGTTGAGATAAACCTCTCAGCTTCCCTAAAATTTCTCGCTTCCCAGCTTGTTCAAGCAATAGGCTCTACAAAACGATGTGTAAAACAAAGCTTTGCACATTCCGAAACATAAGCCGTAACTATGTGCATGTATCTCTTATTCTCGTAATATCTCGTGGAAAAAATTGAGATTTTTTTTCTATAGCATGGGTCCCTTAGAATAGAGACCTCCTTCATTTTTGTAAGATGTATTTCTCGATTGGTCACAATCTTCTCTCGCAAAATGATGACTTAACAGAATTTTCTGTAAAAAGTGCTTTCTTAAATAGTGTTTAATATTTTCCCAAACCCATAATGGCTATTATAAAAGTGAGAGAATTTTTTTTGTAGTTGGAAATCTTAGGAACATATACCTCCTTCATTTTTTTTCAAAATTCATCTTGGATTGGTCACAATAGTTTCGTCGCAACACAATTACTTATCAAATGTTAAAATTTTTGCAAAAAATGTCCCTTCTTTCTTCGCTTTTCATCTTTTATCCTTTTTTGTTCTTTTAATTGTTTTAACTTTCACTTTCGGGATAAACTTTACTGTTGTTGGTGAAAGTATTTTCATCTTTGTTTAACTATTACCTGCCTCTATATTTACTTCTTATTGTTTCACCTTGACTTCTCTCGTTACCTTTTCTACTTTTCTTTACCTTTATAGTAAGAGTGAGTAAAATATGTCCTGGAGAATTACTAATGGAAATGTTTTCATCCTGCTCGTTTTGACTCACTTGTGTAAATTTCTTCATCTCCGCTCTCTACTACTCAGTATGAAATCTTCTTTGTTTTTAGGAAAACAATTTGAACTAATTTCCTTTGTGATTTTTTTTGATGTAAATATAGGTCTTTAACTAGTATGAAGTCGTTTATCCAAATTATTCTTTTGCCAATAACCCGCAAAACAAAAAAATTGTTAATGAAACCTTCGTCATAGGGATGGTTTCTCTAAAGACAAATCTGGAGGTTTTCCGAGGGTTGTTGAAGTCTTCTGTGAAGTAAACTAGAAGCTTTTAAGTAGTTTTGACGAAAGAAATTTACAATGGATATTTTTAGGGTACTGCATAAAACAATGTACTAGAAAGCTTTGTTTCTTCAGCTTGGGATGATAAACGCACCGAAATGCAAAAAATGGCTTTCACCGGTGCATATGGGGTTTTATGGTTTAGACAAAATTGGCATTAAATGGCATAGTCTATATCAAGTAAACCGGTGGTTTTCTATGTTTCGAAGGCGAAAAACCACGAGTGGTTATCGCATTGGTTTAAAGTGGTAAGCAGCTTTAGTTGGACCTGACAAGTCATCCAATGATCTCAAAGCCACGTAGAGGAAGGCGTTAAAGTCTAAAACAACCTATTTCGCGTAGAAATGAAATAGTTATAGGGTCACAGTATCCTTTATTTGCGATATTGGATTTCCTGATCGTTGGATTGGGAAGTTTCTGCATTGCAAATGGTCGTGATTTAATTTGGAAGTCGCATTGGTATTTGGAGAGGGTTCGTGGTTTTAATAATATGGATGGATGGTTTTTGAACCTTTATAAATATACATTTATAAAGTTAAAACTTTATTTTATATGATTGTCAGCAGGTGTAAAGCTTCATATGTGTTTCTAAATTAAAACATTAACAAATGTTTCAATCATAGGTGTGTGTGATATATTATATGATATAAAACCTTTTAGCAAGTGTTTCAATACCATAGGGGGGGGGGAATATTCATATATGTATATGTTTAAACCTTATGGGAAATGAGGTTTTATTTTCACCATGTGATAATATAAACATAGGCTTAAACTTGCTAAGTAAATGGGTTTTGGGGGTTATTTATATATAATGGATTTAATATATATATAATGGAGGGATTTAATATAGGGATTTCTAATACTTTAGGTTAGTAATTAATATGAAATGAAGATGTAATGTATGAAATGAATAAGAATATATAATTTAAAACTAGGTAAAGTGTACAAATAGGCAATAAAGCATAGTTTGTCCCATTTTTATTTTTTACACATAGACTTAGGATAAAATGCATTCTTATGGGTTTTTGAGTGTTTTTTGAATGAAAATGAAATTAGCTGTGCTGTGCCCAAGGGCTACAGCAGAGTTTACTTTTCTAAGTAAAAAAAGGTGTTTTACTTAGGAAAAGGGATTGTATTTCTTGGAAAAGGGTGAATATGGCCGATGAAATGGGTTTTCATGTATGTAATCCCAATATTTTTTAACCAATCGCGCATTAAGCCTCTGGATCCGGTCCCAATAGAAGTCGCAGAAATGCTGATTTTCGACCTCTTTAACCGGAGGTTTAGAATATTGATGATTGTGGGGAGGGGAAATCAAATTATTATTGCCCAATGATGCTTTATTACATGCCTTTCACAACTACTTTCTACCTACCCATCATTATTCTAACATTTTTTACTTCATTTGCGATGGGTAAAGCATTTAAGCTCACAACCTCTAAATCCATTTTTCTTTCAAAGCATAAATCTATCTAAGTCTAACCTTATTTCATCCGATGGCTTAGATTAAACTATTGATCTCCTCATTTATTCTCTAACTATCTATTGATTTGTCAAGTTTAAATTGTTTGACATATCTTTATTCTCTATCCGAAACATGAAATTCAAAGCATGAAAAGTTAAAATTAAACTATTTAATCGCACCATGGATTATGGCATTTTGAACAATCAGCATATAATGATTATTCTTGCAAATAGTATGATAGGTAGTGGCATTTTGACTTGCTCACTTTTAGGTCTTATTTTTATATATCTTTTTCTTTTTGGGGGTCTATTTTTTCTAAGTCCTTTGATCTTTATTTTAAGAATTTGTGACCCTCTTTTCATTTTTTTTATTATTTTCAAATATGGGAAAACAACTTGCGAAAATTAAGGTATGTACATATTTACAAGACTATCAAAGTCAATTCAAAAAAATTATGAATCCTATTATTATAGTGACCCTAACAACTGGCTCCACATGGGGATGGTATCTCCCTTGTGAGATGTCAAGAACACCATCGACTCAGTAGTTGTATCCATTGGGCTAATCCCCAAACATGCATATGTTGTGACCGTAAAAAAACTCTTGAACTAAATTTACACCTTTTCTACAAACTAAAAATCTGATCCTGAGACTAAAAAATGGTCAAATTTCAAACCAAACTACTACATCATCAATATTTTATGGCCTTTTCCTTGGCTTTCAATTCTTAATGAATTATTTCAAACTAATCGAAAACTCGAAAACTCGAATGTTGAAATCCTACCTACTTAATCTAATCGCACGTCCAACTCATGGTTAGGTAAAATGAAAATGTACCAATGCAAACCATTCAAGCATTATGTACTTCTGATAGATTTTGCTGTTACATTTGATTTTTGATTATCAAAACTATAATTATGCAACCTATTAGAAATTTGTCAACAAATGAGAGAATAAGGAAATACTTGGATTTCCTTTCGTTGACTCTAGAAATTGTACAATCGGGATCTTCCGAGGTATATGTATAAATGTTCAACTGATCCAAGGAATCAGTAACTCGTTTTGAATGGTCTCCTATTTCATGAGACTAAATTGTCATTTTTAAATTTATTTCCTTGGCAAAATGAACCTCATGATTGTTTTGAGATACTCTCATATATTTTCATATAAGCTTTGTGATGATATTTTCTACCGATGGACGATGCATGTCTGCATGAAACTTTATCATCTTGATAATCGAAGCTTATAGTTAGTTGATGGAGAAATATTTTGATTGCATTTATCATTCATCACATCAACTATTTTATCATGAAAAAATTTGAAATATTGCTACAATTTATATATGGGTTTTAATGGAACTTCATAGATTTCTAGGGGTTGTTCATCCTTTAAAAACTCGAAATTATTTATAAGCATAATGGTATAGAACTTTCTTTTCAAAATTTCTAAACTTTCTTCTTCACTCCCATATTTGATCTATATTGTCTGATCATTGTATTTGAGTCGTTGAATCAATAACTTCCTCATCCCAAAAACTAGCTAGTGTTTGCTCTATGAAGTTAGCTTGAATTTGGAGAACATAATTGTCATCATACTAATCATACTTAGGCAAATCTTCAAAATATGAATGTCATCAATCAGCACAAGATCAAGTAGCATTTCTTTTCCAACAATCCCTGATATATCTTGATTAGATTAGTTGTATTCTATTTGAAGGTCATCATTTTGCTCAATAGGGAGTACTATCGTGCAATGGGCCTTTTTTGAGAAGGTAGAACAACATGAGCATCAACCCGTTCTTCTCGCTTCTCTTCATGGATAAAAATTTTAGTACATACATCAACATTAGAATAAGTAGAAACAATTTCTTCATTATGTAAATATTTTGAGGACGTTTTTGCATGTTTAGAAGAAAATTGATTTCTTCTTCTCATGAGGGGGGTGTGGAATCTTGAATTCTTAGATTTGAATAAAAATTGTTTTTTCTCTTATGTAAAACCGATCATGAGGTTGAATATTTTATTTAACTTCATTCAAAAACATTATATGAAACATCATTTTTTACTACTGTAGGGGCTTTCGTGGATCTTTTCGGATTCATCTCCCGATCTATTTATTCTTTTGATTAACTCCTCTTGATTATCATGTACAAACAATGTTACCGATGAAATAGGTAACCGCAATGTTACCTACTTTTTTTTCGTAGCATAAAAAGCACCCGATTTTTGAAAAGTGGTGATGCATAATCACTCATGGTGCACATTTTTCGACACTCTAAATTTTTTATTTATGAAGTATGAATATTTGTTTTAAAATGTTAGGTGATTTTCATGCTAATTTTGAAATGTATTTGATGCGCAAAGATCAATTAGAGTGGTGATTTTCATGCTAATTTTGAAACGTATCGATGTGCCAGCATCAACCTTTTTTTTTAGAGCAAGTTGATTTTTCATGCTAATTTTGAAAACGTATTGATGCCAGCATCAACCTTTTTTTTTCTAGAGCAAAGGATTTTCATACTAATTTTGAAACGTGATTGATGTCGCATCAACCTTTTTTTTAGAGTGGTGATTTTCATGTATGTAATAAAACACAAACTTAGATTCAAAAAAATATATAAAAACAAGAAAAAAACCAATAAAAATGTAAAAAAAAACAAAAATAGCTCATAAAAAGAAAAAATTTAAACAAAAAATAAATTAAAAAACACAAAAATATTTGAAAATTATATCAAAGGAAATGACAAAATTTGAAGAAAAAACACATAATTTAAAGAAAAAAACAAAAATTCACCAAAATTATCAAAAACATTTTTTTTCGAACTTATTAAAAAAAACAATATATTTAAAAATATATATATATATATATTTAAAAAAAAATTAAAATAATTAAAATTAAAAAAATAAAATTTAGGAAAAAAAATAAAAAAATAAAAATTTAAATTTAAAAATATAAATTAAAAAAATAATAATAATAATAAGGAAAAAAATACAACTTTTAAAATTTAAAAAAATAAACAAATTAAAAAAAACAATTAAAATTGAAAAAGAAAATATTAAAAACCTATCATAAAAAAACAAAAAAAATGAAAAAAACCACGAGTAAATAATTAAAAAAACAAATATACATAAATTCTAGTGTTAGTGAAACCATTTATAGATTTTAAAAATGAAAAAAACTAAATAAAACTAAAAAAATAAGAAAAACAATTAAATTAAATTAAAATTTAAAAATTTTAATAAATAAATTTTAAAATTTAAATTTAAAAAAAATTATTCTATAATATTAAATATAAAAAAAATTAAACAAATTGAATTTAAAATTAAAAAATTGAATTAAAAAAATATTTTTAAATCTTTTTTGAAAATTCAAATTTTTTTTTAAAATCAAATTAAAATAAAAATATTAAAAATTAAAAAGAAAAGTAAAACAAAAAAGTAAAATCATTCAAAAAAATAGATGTAAGTATATATTTTAAAAATAAAAAAATAAAAAAATAAAAATAAAAAACGAATTTTACTAAAATAAAAATATTAAATTAAAAAGAAATTTATTTTTTTTGAAAAAAAAATTTATTTTTTTCAAATTAAAAAAACAAAAAAATTTAAAAAAGAAACAATTAAAAAGTAAAAATTTAAAAAAAACAATTAAAATAAAATTTAAAAAAAAATCAATTAATAAAAAGAGAAATTTAAAAAAAACAATTAAAAAAAAATTAAAAAAAAATTTCAATTAAAAAAAATTAAAAAATTAAAAAAATCAACTTAAAAAAATTAAAAAAAATATTAAAATTTTTTTTTAAAAAAATCAATAAAATATCGTGTTTTGGTGGGTCGGTCTGGCGCACTGTGGGCCCCGGAGGCCGGGCCGGCGCCCCGGCGCCGCTTCACGGCTACACTGGCACAAACTAAGCCAGGTGTCACTCCATAAAACACGATATTTTATTGATTTTTTATTTAATGTAATTGATTTTTTTTTAAATTTTTTTTTAATTGTTTTTTTTAATTGTAATTTTTTTTTAATTGATAATTTTATTATTTTTTTGTTTTAAATTTATTATTATTATTATTATTTTTAATAATTTCTTTTTTATTAAATTTCATTTAGCATTTTTTTTATTTAATTGATAATTTCATAATTTTTCATTGTTATTAACTTCTTACTTTTAGTTTTTTAATATAATTTTATAAAATTCAATAAATTTTTTATATATATAATTTATTTTGATTTAATATGTTTTTTTTAAATGTTTTACTCTTTTTCTGGTTAATTATGTAAAGTTTTTATATTTTTTTTATTTCAATTAAAAATTGTGTATTTAAAATTAGATTTTTTAAAAATGAAACGTTCTAATTTTTTTAAATTATAATTTTTTTTTATTTAATTTTTTTCTATCAATTTTTCCACTTTTAATTGATTTTTAAAGTTTTTAAAGTTTTCGTTTAACAATATATATATTTTTTTTCTTTTTTATATTTAAAATTTATTTTTTTCTTTCAAAATTTATTTGTTTATTCATTTATTTATTAAAAATTTAATATTTTTGTTTTTAAATTTAATTTGTTATTTTAATATTAACCTCTCTTTTTTTTAATTTAATAAAATTTGATGTATATACCTATTTTAATTTAAGTTCATATATATATTTTATTTTTTATAATTTAAATTTAATTTATTTTTTATAGTTTATTTGTTTTTTAATATATATTGTTTTAAATTTGATATTTTTATTGTATTTTATTTTTATTTTTTTATTTTTAATTAATTTTTATTTTTTTTCCTTTTTAATTTGAATAGTGTAAATTTTGAATTTTTAAATTTATTAAAAGTATTTGGAATATATTTCCTTTAAATTTAATTATTTGTTTTAAATTTTTTTTTCTTTTTTTAAAATTTAATAAGCATTTTCTTTTTCTTTTTTAAATTTAATTTCTATATTTTATTTTTTTTAATTTCCTTCCTTTTTTTACTTGTAAATTTTAATATTTTTATTTTGTTTTTATTTTTATTTTTTAATTTCTAATATTTTTTTTAAATTTTAATCTTAATTTTTTTTTGGTTTATTTTTTTATTTTATTTTTTCCTTAAATTTTAGGTTAAGGTTTTTTGTAATGATTGAATTAAAATTTTTACTTTGTTTTTATTTTTTATTTTTTTTATCTTCATATATTTTTAAATTTTAAGCTTTTAAATGTTTTTATTTTTAATTTATTTTTTTTCTTAAATTTTAGGTTTTTTTTTAATGTTTGAATTTTAAAAAATTAAAAAAATGTTACTTCTATTTTTAAAAATGCCAAAAGTATGACACATGCTTTATCGTTATTCCAAGATCAACCGGGTTTTGTTTTGAGAGGGTGTAAAGTTTTTCAATCATTTTTTCAAGAAACAATTTTGTTTTTACCATAATTTTATAAAATGTTGAAATTTTGACCTTAAAAAAACGGGCGCGCGTTTCCTGGAAGACACACACTGGGGTAAGCTTTTTTTCAATCCTTTTTTTCAACAAACAATTTTTTTTTAGCATAATTTTAGAAAATGTTGAAATTTGACCTTAAAAAAAAACAAGTGCTCTCGAAGACACTGGGTGTTTTTTCATGTTTTTTGAGAGTTTTTGGGCTAGAGTTCTCGTTTGAGGTCGTGTTACCTATTTCATCGTAGTAACTCATGTTGACACTTAACTTGAGAATGAAAGTTATTGTCGCTACTAATAAATCTTCAGATGCCAATTTCCTAAATATTCTATTAATATTTTTAAGGTAATGTATGAGATCTTCAACCCTTGATTACAAAAAAATTTTAGCTAATGATAAAGATGGAAAAAATCTTCTTTGTAATGTGCTCATAAAATACCTTGTGAAAATCCTTTAAAGAAAATAAACTAGCAGTGTTTGAGAGCTTCATACCATTCCCTTGCTTGTCCTTCTAAGGTTACCATGAAAAAGTTTCATGAGGCAATCCTCATGCCAATCACCCTTCAATATCCAATGAGTGTATATGAACATTTAATGACATATAACAAAGGATCATCAATATTCTCATCTTGAAATATAGGAATAGCTTTTTGTCCAAATTTACCTTTGGTAGTTTGTGTGGAAATCCAGTATGTGATCTCTCGCTCATCGCGGAGCATACCTATGTTGTATTCTTGGGTTCATCTTCTAAATCACCATAAGAAATAGGGCCACCGTATCTATACATCCAAGCTAGATCCTTCTACCAAAGGAGTCTTAGATTTATTTTAAAATTACTTGGAGTCGTCAGTGGATGATTTTAACCTTTTGTGTGTCCGATCAATGTCCACCATCATAGATCGGATCTAAGCCTATACAAATATTTCTCAAGAAAATGTTAGTCTTCCTCAAAGGAGTCGCCATAATATGTTATCAATGTAATTTATCAAGGTTAAAGAAAGAACTCACCGAGGTAACCACATACCAACTTTTAAACTCTATGATCTAGCTCTTCCTAGGGTCTGCTAAAGAGTGGCTCTCTCCTCGTAAGATTTAACTTTGTTTTGATTATAGATATTAGGCTAGTTATGATTGGTGCAATTTGGTTTTGATTTGGTTTGGTTTGGTGGGAAAATCACTTAATGAGATGGATAGTGGGAAATATGATTGTCGATTGGGCTAAGGAGTCAAAAGTCAAGCGGAAAGAACTAGGACTACAAGGTCAAAAAGTCAAATGTTTTCAGTGGCAAGATAGATAAGCCTTTGAATATATTGGAAGGTTGTTTGGCAAAGTGTTTTGATCAGATAGATAGCAAAATGAAGGGTTCTTTGATTCTGGGAAATAGAATTAGTAGCCGCAGGTCAAACGAAAGAGAGAGAAATTAAGGGTTCCCTTACTCGAAATTATATAAAACATGGAAATGATAAACAAGTAAAGACAAAATGGTGCTTTTAACAAATCCTCAAGTAATACTCTTGTTTATTCATTCAAATTTATAACACATAATGGATGCATGAAACAAAGCAAGATAAACAATGACAAGTAGAGAATACTTCACTTCAATAACTCATCACATGAATCCCGAAATATGATGCTAATTGATTCGATCCAAATACTGCTACTCAAAATTTTCAACACAAAAAGCCTTTAAGTCCCGAACAAAAATGACTATAGAAATATTCAACAATTTATTCCTACATATAATACTTCAAAAAGTGAATTATTTATACAAATTCTAAACTAGAATATCTTGAAAAAATATCAAGATTGGTTTACAAATATCTCAAATTGTTTTACATAAATAGAACTTAATAAAAGGACACTCAAAACTAATGAATCTATTTGGTACTATACTTATGGATTGGTGGTGACAAAGAAGAGAATTCGAATTTGATATCAACTTTTAGTTGATGATGAGGCATTCAGGGTCACTAAATGTCTCCTTTCTTTGTGCATCTCTTCTCTAGAAATTTTGTAGACTCCGGGGTCCAACGATACTTTGTATTACAAAGTGTGCTTTAAACTCCGTATAAAAATTATTTGCAAACGAATCTTAAAGACAGAAAGAACAAAGAGTGAGAGCATAAAACATAAAACAAGATAAGCACAGAGATATTCGTATCCCAAATCAGATGACCAACTAGATTTTTCATTATATTTCTTTTAGTGTTACAACACACATATATATACATGCCGAAACATACATAAACCCTAATCCATTAACCTCCGGATTAGAACATAACCGTAGTTACCCTTGACCCGGATCTACAAATTACTCAGTGGGCTCGAAAACCATTGTACTCTGCAAAACCATGTGCAAACCCCATGCACAAAACCATAGGTGGATCTACCCACCCTCAAAAGTAAGGACCAAAAAATTTTCTGAAAGGCGCCGCTCCCCTCGACTCTCGACAAGGGGGCCACGCCCCTTTGTGACCCTCCACGCATGATTAGTCGTGAAAAGAATATAACACATACCCAACATTCTCCCACCTCCTTTTTGTTTGCTTTCCACAAGAGGCCACGTAGAGCTCACCATTAGCCCAGCTTCGCAACACCCATTAGCTTTCTCTACACCAAGAGAATTTCTCGAGTGCTTACAAACTTCTTTAATGCATCTACAAAATCTCTTCAAAGTGTCCACCTCTTACCGTAACACCCTTTTAGGCTCAACCATATCTCTCACAAAGTGAGGATGAACATCAATGTGCTTTGTCTTGAATGATAAGCAAGGCTCAGTAGCCAAGAAAATTGCACTTTGGCTATCACAATCTATCCTTATAACTTGTCGCACTCAACCCCATACTTGAACACAATCTCTACAACCAAATTGCTTTCCTTTTCTAGCATGAGTGGTCGCTTATGTATTCAGCCTTTTGTAGTTGTAAAGAGCCACTACAGCACTCGTGTACTCATCCAACTCGACTCGCACTCTCCAAATAGGCTATACACATACCCACTTGTAGATCATCTTTGGTCCAGTATCTCCTACTCTGCCTTCATATCAACAAAACCACGTAATTTCCAACACTCTTCCAATCTCTTGAGTCTTCCCTCAGCAGGCACAAGCCATAATCACTAGTGGCCACGTAAATATCTAAAAACCCACTTCACCGTTGTCCAATGCTCCTTCCCAGTTTGACATAAACTCCGTTCAATACTCCCATCGCATGTGCAATGTCCTGGTCTAGTATGAGACCATTACATACATCAGGCTAACCACTGCGACTCTCAAGCATAAGTGGAACATAGGACATATCCTCCCTTTCTTCTTATGTGTTGGGACACCGTTCAATAGACTATGCACTTTGTACCAGGAATCTGTAACATTCACCGGTTGTACTATCTTGCATATTGAACCGCACGTAATATAGTCTTGATATACTTCCTCTCGGTTTCACCGTAGCTCCTCTTGCGTGATCTCTCTTAATTTCCGCGTGTCCAAAATCATAGCTCTACAAAGCACCAAGTATCGTCGTCTATGTCTAATTTGGAGAATAGTTGGGTCTCTCAAACCTTGGATAATTTCTTTGTCATTTCCAATCAACAACATATCATCCACATACAAGACCAAATAAATAACATGATCACCAATTAATTTAAAAATAAATACTAGTTGATCCTCCTTGCTTCTCGGGTGAAGCCAGTTCCATAAGTAGGTATCAAATTTCTCTGATACCACATCCTTGGTGACCGCTTTTAACCCATACGCGCATACTTTAACCTACATACTAGTTCTTCTTCCTCCTTCACCATAAAGCTTCGGGGAAGCTGTTTCATGTAGATCTCTCTTCTAGATCCCCGTGAAGAAATGATGTCTCTCACATCCATCCGTTTCTACCCTCAAAATCAAATGCAAGAACAACAACATAAAAGTAATCTAATATAAGTAACTTAGCAACACGAGAAAAATATCACCAAAATCAATTCCCAAAGACTCGTGGGAATAACCTTTTGCTACCAATTGAGCTTTTTTATTTCTCCACCTCTTCGACTTCTACATTCATATTCTTCTTAAACACCCATTTTCTTCCGATGGGCTTACTTCCAACCGACAACTCCACCAGATCCCATGCCCTCATTTTATGCAAGGATGCCATTACATCAACCATGGCTCCTCCTTCCAAAGTTTTACATCCTCCGAATCTCACTACCTCCCTAAAAGTTCCGGGGTATCATCATCAGCTATAGTTAAAGAAAATTCTGTACATGTAAAGGAGATAGACTATACCTTTCTTGTTGTCTTCTTTCCCGAGCTAATCTTCTCATAGCCGGAGTTTGTGGCTCTTCCTCTTCCGAGTCCTCTCCTCGTTGTAGAGTCTAAACTCATCCTCTTTTAGCTCAAACTCTGTCTTCTCAGGTTCCTTTGGTAGGACTTCATGTTTAACAACATCTTTCACCTATCTAAACACCACATCTCGCCTCTTGTACACAACTCCTTCCCCCGTTTCTCGATTCCAAAGCTTGTAACCCTTTTAAACCATCCTTATACCCAATAAAGATGCACCTTTCGCATTTATTATCCAACTTGGGTCCTTTTCTCCTTTGGAACATGTACATATGCATCACATCCAAATACCCTCGCATGTGAAAGAGAGGGTTTCTTACCACACCATACCTCATGTGGAGTCTTATCCTCCAACGTTGATCAAGGTGATCTCGTTAACCAAGTAAGGCATGCGCCTCCACCGCCTTTACCTGCACTCCTTGTCCTAACCCTGTACCACCGAGCATGCTTCTTGCTTTTTCCATCGCCGTTCGTTCATTCTTCTTTCCGAAACTCCATTTTGTTGAGGTGTGTATGGAGTAGTCTTCTCGTCGTGCTATACCACACACTTCTTACAAAGCGTAACTCCCCACCATTATCCGTCCTCGCACCTTTATCTTCTTCTTTGTCTCGGTTTTCCACTGCACTCTTTAAATTCTTTAAATCACAAAAGAATTCAGCATTTATTCCTCAAGAAATATATCCATGTATTCCTTGAGAGGTCATCTATGAATGAAACATAATACGTAGACTCTACCCACTGATGGAACCGACACAGTCCAAACACATCACTATACACAAGCTCTAATATCTTCGTTCGCCCTCTTAGCAATTGCAGGCATGAGAACTCACCCGATTCCCGTCTCCCATATACACAATGTCCATAGAAATAAAAATCCGAAAGTAGAGCTATTATACATACCTTCTACCAGTAACATTTCCATGCAAAAGATCTAAAGCGTCCTTCTCTCCAATATTTCCAAGCCTTTGATGCCATAGCATGGTCTTTTTTCCTCCGCAGACTACTAGGCTTTCCACTACACTTTTGGGGAACCACGGAATCTGTTACACCCAACAAGAATCAGCGTTGTTTCCCACAGCTTGTTCGCAGTTCCAATCCAAACTCCCCGCATTAATACCAAATGCAGTTCTCGAACCATCTTTACTAGTATCTTTTCTCGAACACTATTTTTACACTTGCATCATCCATCTCTGCTTAGCGTAAATCATATTTCTCCGGCCAATGTAGGAATGTGCGGTAACACCCGGAAGTGTTCTAATCCTTCCACCTTTAGCTTCGGCTTTCGAATTTTCCACGTCCCGATGATTTTGGCCTTCCTATCATCACCTAAGAAGACATCATCGCCATCATATTTCTCATACTCACGAACCAATCCCTACTGGGGAGTGAAGTGAAAGGATGCACCCAAATCAATCAACCATGACTCATGATCTACATATGCGTGTATTTGAAGAAGAAGCCAATACACATCCCCACCTTCATCCACGCGTGGTTTTTCCCTCTGCGCGGTAGCGGAGCATCATTAGATCCCTTTCCCTTTCTCAGAGCTTTAGATCTCATACCCTTTTTGTAGTGCCCTTCCTTTCCACATTTCCATCACACCTTTACAAAATTTCTAGGAGATTTAGATCTCCCACTCGCAAACCTTATTCGTGTTTGTATTCGCGGACATTCCATCGTACAGATAAGGCATCTACATTCCAACCCTCCATATTTTTCCGTCTCATTTCTCCTCGATAGCAAGGCCGTAGACAATGTCATCAAAATTCAAGGTAGTTGTATTGTTACCTATTGTAATAATCTAGACTATCCCATGAGTCTCGGTAGAGAACACAACAAACTAATGCACTTATCTTCATCTCGAGATTTTAGTATCAATAGATGATAGCCGACTCTACTACGTGATTGAAGGCATACAAATGCTCTATCACCGAGTCTCCATCATTCATCCCTCGTGTTATACAAGCATTTTTCCATAGGAACAATTCTATTCACTCAGTAGACTTAGATTGGTACAAAGTCCCTAGCTCGTCCCACACGCTCTTCACCGTAGCTTCCCTAGATACATTCAAAAATACCGAATCCGAGACACACAATCATATTGTCCTCTTTTCCTTTCGATCCAAACCTTCTTCCAGCCTTCATCCCACATTTCCGTTGGTTTACTACCCTGGATCTACCATGATCCAATGATCTTTATCCACCAACAGCATCCTCCATCTTGAGCTTCCACAACTCAAAACTATGACCATTAAATTTTCGATCTCCGCTCATCCGTTATGTTAGTGCGTCACTTTTTCAAATTTCTTCCTCCAGTTGATCAAACATGCTCTTACAAAGTGATTTTACAGGTTTCAAGGTCAAATTTTTGTCATTTCAAAGTTGAGTCTTCAGCTAAAATTTGGTCACTAGGTATTAGGTCTAGTGGTTTGCTTTTATTCCCGTCAAATTTGTTCAAATTTCAATCCATGTCACCATTCAAACTGAGTGTAACCATCATTCAGAGGGTTTTCATCATCATGTCAGGTTCCAATGGGTCATTTTACAGCTTGTTCATGCTTCAATTGTGCCTAGGTAAGGTTCATTTCCCTCTCCTAGGGTTTTGAAGGTAATTTCTCTTGGATGGTCAAATCATCAGCAAAAATTGTATCCTGATGTTCATACACCTTCCCCTATCCTTAATGTACCTTATTAAACACTTCCCATCACTGAGATCCCCCAAATGCCTCCTTTTCGCACAAACCCTAGTTTCTTGCTACAACTTGGCAATTTTCTAGGCTAGGCCTGTGTTTTGCCCTTTTGGACCCCTTCCCCTCACTAAATCTCTAAAATTACACTTTCCCCTGCTTCCTAACATCCCTCCCTACTTCCCAAAATTTTTCTCAAGAATTTAGAAGCCCCTTATCCCCTTCATTTCGCTTCATTTCGACAAATCCCTTGTTCCACACATCGGGATAGGTTTCACTCAAATGATGTTTCTGAGAAATAAAAGATGAATTTGGGAAAAATGAGAGATTTTTTTGTCCAAAATAGGCCAAGGAAGAAAAACCTCCTTCACTTTTTACACAGGTGTCATGGTTTTAGAGAAATGTCAAAAATACAGTTGCCTTAGGAGAATTGATGCACCTCTGAAGTGACCTTGGGAAAATCAAGCTTTCTCCTAGCTTGGTTGGCCAAATGACTTGCTTGATGATCCAAATGATAACTAGACACAAAGAGCTTTCCAATGAGCTATCATGAGCTCAATTTGGAGTTGAGGAAGACCTTCAAAAGTTGACTGCAACAGCACTCTGCCTTGAGGCAGCCTCATTTTCCACATTTTGACCAGTCTTGGGAGATTTGATTTTTGACACGGAAAATGAACTCCAAATTGAAAACTTCCAGTTGGGTTGGAAATTAGACTCAAAAATATTTCCAAATATCTATCCCACACCCAATTTGGACACCGGTAAGGTCTCCAAAATTCTCCTGAAAAAAGGCACGACGCATCGGGCAAGCGCGACGCATTGGGCAGCCCTCTACAATGTAAAAAATGAACTGGCGCGACGCATTGAGATGGCGCGGCGCATTGGGCTAAAAAGCATGAAATCCATTCAAATATTCCTCCAAAGACTCAAAAATTTCTAAATTACTCATTTCCCAAGTAAGTTAACATCCCTCCATGACCAATGAATGAATTTCTCATGGTGCTTATGGTGATTTAATGGATAAAAATTAAAACCCTACCTCCTTGCATTTTTTGTCAAAAAACAATTGCATAGGGTTTATGAGTTGTATTTCTTGCTGCTAATTCCACTCCTAGACATTTCTCACTCCCTCACTCCTTCATTCCCTCAATAATTTTCTCCCTCTCTTTACATTCTCATCTACCCATTCCACATTTCCCATATCCCTAATCAACTAACCCTAAATCCCTAATCCCATTATCCCAAATCCTAGTTAAATATCCCCAAACACTAATTGCCATCCCAAACCCTATATGTCATCCCCTAAACCATTTCATTCCCTAAAATCCTACAGCTAGCATCAAATTCTCCCCTCATCAGTCCCACTTATCCATGGCGCTCAAAAACATGAAGGCAAAACCGGCAAGCTGCCAAGAGGAGGAAAATCAAATTGACCACATTTGAGCAAGAAATTCAAAGCTGATCTAGAAAATTGGATTGGAAGGTTAAATATGCATTTGGAGAAATCTAACAAGGAGAAAAATATGTTGAGGCACATGGTGAATCATTATTGGGCAAGAAATCATGTTTGCAAGGCACGAATCAAGATCCTGAAGGCAAAGTTAAAGAGAGCATTAAAGCGTCGCAAAAGGCATGATAGACTCCAAATTTTGGCTAAAGATTCCTTGGCTCAGCATAGTGCATGATGGAGGACACTCAGCCCAAATTTCAAGAAATTTGGGACACATTTTGTCAATTTTGTTTTTTTTTGGCCTAAACACAGATTTTTCTGCCCGACGCGTCACGCCACTTGGTGCGCGCTTATGATTGGGAGCTCCTCTTGGGTAAAAAAAATTATTTTTGGATTTTTCATGAAAATTTATGCATTCCTACCCATTACCCAGAGATATTGACAAGTTTTTGGTTGTCGGAAGGGTCAAAAACACCCTAAAATTGACCTTTCTGCCCCTTTTTGGACACACAGGAAGCAGTGTTGGGAAAACTCATTTTTGCAGAGGAAAATGGAAAAAAAAAATCATAAATTCCACTTTGGTTGGAAATTATACAGGAAGAGCTTTCCAATGAGCTATTCTGCGCTCAATTTGGACACCGGGAAGGCCTTTAAAATCGGCTCCAAACTGGTGTGACGCATAGAGAACTTTGTTTTTCGCCTAGTTTTGGCCAGTTTGACTTTTTTACTTCCACATGTAAAACTCTTGATGTAATTTGATGTAATTTCATGGCTCTTGAGATAATTTTGTCAAATTTTTACTCATGGAGGTAGATTCATCCATAAAAAGGTGAATTGCAACTGAATGAATCAGTTTCCTATCTTATAGAGGCAAGCTGTTCCACTACCTATTTTCCAGTTCTTAGTTTAGATCTTGTTGAAACAGCTCCTAGACTTGTGAGCTCGACCCCTAGAGGCTGGGGATGAGTTATGCTTGTCTATATCTTGTATTTTTTCAGTCATTAGCAGAGGTTGGACATTTGGGATTGCCTTGAGCATCATTGTACATCATCTCTGCATTTTGGCAAAGGAATAGACCAGGGTTTGCAGCACTCTATGGGATTCTTGTGGTACTTTTCTTTGATATTTTGTTTCTCTCTGAAAATTTAAGTCCACTGATTTTTTTATGTGTATCATTCTCCCTCTGATTTCTTCTTAAGTTAAGCTAATAAGGATAAAGGTAGAAACCATTAAAATTTGCAGTGCTCTACCTAGGATTTGTTTAATTTTCCATGTTTTTCAAACTGTTTGAAGAGGATCCTTGAATATTTCTTGCCCTCTTTGACTCCACACCTATCTAAGCTCTCCATTTCATTAAAAATTGAAGTGTCAAAATATTTACCTACCTTTCCCCATTCATCTCTCTGCGAAACTTATCATTCCCCAGACCCAAAATCTGCCCTTCCCTTTGATCCAACAAACACCCTCAAAATCAAATCAAACTCTTTTACATATATACCTAGCCTAAAATCAGCCTTAATTAAATTCATCTCAAGCCTCACTGATCATATTTTGCTGAGATTGACCAGGAGAGAGCCCTCTCCCAATCTGGTAGGGCTAGCTACCAGATTAAGTGTGGTTTGATGTTACCCTAGACTCTACCTTTCTCAGCCTGAGGTAGATTTAGGCAATAAAAAATCGCTTGCCATATTCTTTCACCACAAGAATCGATCACGCATATCTCCCACTAAACAAGGTCTATCTCAGGCCCGAGAAAAAAACCCCTCAGCAGCAAAGGCATCCCCTTGAAGCCAAATATGCTCAGATACCAAATGTAGGTTTTAAGCCTGTACAGAAATTATCTGAAAATGAATCTGAAAGACAAAAAATAAACAGTAGCGAGAGCATAAAACATAAAACAGATAAACACAGAGATATTCCCCTGGATCCCAAATCGGGACGACCAGCTTGATTTTTCATTATATTCCTTTTAGTGTTACAACACATATATATATACATGTTGAAGCATACATAAACCCTAATCCATTAACCCTGGATTAGAACATAACCGTAGTTCCCTTGACTGGATCTACAAAATACCAGGGGCGAAAACCATTGTACCCCAAAACCATGTGTAAACCCATGCACAAAACCATGGGCACTTCTGCCCATCAGAACGTAAGGACCAAAAAAAAAATTCCGGGGTGCTGCCGCGGACCCTTACAAGGGGGCCTACCACCCCCTTGTGACCCCCTCGTGCATGATTAGTCATGGAAAGAATATAACACATACCCAACATGTATATCTCAATCAAAAATAGATATGTAAAAAGTGAAAGAGATTATTGTAGATAAATATGTTTTTGAGATAAACCTCTCTTAGTTCCCTAACATTCTTCTCCAACTGTTCACCATAGGCTCTACAAAACGATGTGTAAAACAAAGCTTTGCACATTCTAAATAATCGGTTGTAAATATGTGCATGTATCTCTCATTCTATAATACCTATTCAAAACGTGAGATAGGTTTTTGTAGATGTGACTCTTAGGAACACAAACCTCCTTCAGTTTTGTAAGATGTATTTATGATTGGCCACAATCTGCTCTGCAAAATGATGACTTAACAAGAATTTTCTGTAAAAAGTGCTTTCAAATATTGTTTAATATTTCCAAACCCATAATGGTTGTTAGAAACGTGAGAGAGGTTTTTGTAGTTGGACATTAGGAACATAAACCTCCTTCAATTTTGCAAAATTCATCTTGGATTAGTCACAATAGTTTATGAAAAACAATGACTTAAACAGAAAATTTCTACAAAATGTCCCTTCTTGCTCTGTTTTCATCTTTTAACCTTTTTGTTCTTTTAACTATTTTTACTTTCAATTTGGATAAACTTCATTGATGTTGGTGAAAGTATTTTCATCTCTGTTTAACTATTACTGCCTTTGTATTTACTTTTACTGTTTTACCTTGACTGCTCTATTACCTTTTCACTTTAACCTTTTACAGTAAGAGTGAGTAAGATATGTCCTAGAGAATTACGGATGGAAATGTTTTCATCCTCTGTTCTGACCACTTGTGTAAATTTCTTCATTCTACTCTGCTACTATATCAAATCTTCTTATTTTTAGGAAAACAATTCGAACTCATTTCCTTGTGAATTTTTTGAGTAAACAGGTCTTTAACTAGTATTAAGCTATTTATCCAAATTATTCTTTTACTAATAACCTGCAAAAAAAAAAAATTGTTAATGCAACCTTGGCTGCAGGGAGGGTTTCTGTCGGACAAAAGAGGTTTTCTAAGGGTTTTTGAAGTCTTTGGAAGTAAATTAGAAGCTTTAAGTGTTTTTAACAACGACTGCAATGGCTTTTTCAAGTCCTCTGGGCATAAAACAATGTACTAGGAGCTTTGTTTCTTTAGTCGGGATGGATAAGTGTACTCAAAATGAAAAAAAGGGCCTCACTGGTGCATATGTGGTTTTATGGTTTAAATAGAATCGAAATTAAATGGTGGTCATATCGAGAAAACTAGTGGTTTTCATGCTTCAAAGGTAAAAAACCACGAGTGGTTATCGTGTTGGTTTAAAGTGGTAAGCAGTTTTAGTTGGATCGGATGTGATCCAATGATCATAAGCCACATAGAGGAAGGTGGAAGGGCTAAAACAACCTATTTTGTGTAGAAATGAAATATTTAAGGTCGCACAACTTTATTTGTGATATTGGATTTCGATCGTTGGATCGAGAAGTTTGATTGCGAACGGTCGTGATTTTATTTGGAAGTTACAACGGATTTGGAGTGTGTCCGGGGTTTTAATAATATGGCAGGATGGTTTTGAACCTTTATAAATATACATTTATAACGTTAAAAATTTATGTTATATGATTGGCGGAGGGGTAAAATCATATGTGTTTCAATTAAAACATTAACAAATGTTTCAATCATGGGCACGAGTATATATTATATGATATAAAACCCTTTAACAAGTGTTTCAATACCATAGGGGAAAACTATTAATATATCAATATGTCTAAACCTTATGGGAAAGGGTGGGTTTTATTTCACCATGTGGGATAATATAACATAGGCTTAAACTTTAAGTAAATGGGTTTTGGGGGTTATTTTTATGTAATGGATTTAATAATATATACGGGAGGGATATAATATAGGGATTTAATACTTTAGGTTAGTAATTAATATAAAATGAAGATGTTATGTATGAAATGAATAAAAATACATAATTTAAAACTAATTAAAGTGTAAAAATTAGCAATAAAGCATAGTTTGTCCCATTTTGAATTTTTACACATAGACTTAGGATAAAATTCATTTTATGGGTTTTTGAGTGTTTTTTGAATGAAAATGAAATTAGTCAGGGGGGGTTTTACTTTTCTAAGTAAAAAAAGGTGTTTTACTTAGGAAAAGGGATTTTATTTCTTGGAAAAGGGTGAACATGATGATGAAATGGGTTTTCATGTAGGGAATCTGATATTTCTAACCAATCAGTTATTAATCCTTGGGTCCGGTCTCAACAGAAGTCATAGAAATTCTCTGAGCCTCTTTAACTGAAGATTTAGGATATTGGATGATTGTGGGGGAGGGGAAATTAGTAATTATTTTCTGACGATGCTTTATTACATGCCTTTCATAACTTCTTTCTACCTATCCATCATTATTATAACATTTTTTACTTCATTTGCATGGGTGCATTTAAGCTTGCAACCCTAAATCCATTTTTCTTTCAAAGCATAAATCTATCTAAGTCTAACCTTATTTCATCCGAGGGCTCAGATTAAACTATTGAGATCCTCATTTATTCTCTAACTATCTACTGATTTGTCAAGTTTAAATTGTTTCACATATTTTTATTTTCTATGTAAAACATGAAATTCAAAGCATGAAAAGTTAAGATTAAACTATTTAACTGATCATGGATTATGGAATTTTGAACAATCTACACATAATTATTATTCTTGCAGTAAAAGTAAATAGTAGTGGCATTTTGACTTGCTCACTTTCAGGTCTTATTTTTATATCTTTTTCTTTTGGGGTCTATTTTTTCTAAGTCCTTTGATCTTTCTTTTAGGACTTTTACCCTCTTTTAATTTTTATTTTTATTTTCAAATATGGGAAAACAACTTGGAGAAAGAAAGGTATGTACATATTTACAAGACTATCAAATTCAATTCCAAAAATTATGAATCCTATTATTATGGGACCCTAACAACACCTATTAATATTTCTATCATGCATAATTCCAAGGGATTACCAATTAGACCTATGGGTATTTTGTTTGGATTTATCTATTTCTTAATGTATGGATAAAGGAGTCTGTCATTAGTAATTACGAATTAATTTTTTTTCATTTCAAAGTAACTTTGCATTATTGTGTTATATGGTTATTAGTGTTGTCTAGATCTCTCCAATGATGGAAACCTAGGTTGGATTTCCCATATGTGTTCTGCTTGATGTAATTCATTAGAATCTGGTTGGCTTCATTGCCTTCTATGTTTGTACTTGTGGTTTTGTATTGAGATTTTTTGGGCTTTCTGTCAGTGTTTTTCACTTTTGAGAATTCTTTGGTTTTGTTTTTCTCTAATTATTATGGATGCTATGACTACAGTAGTATAGATTGCCCATTTTATGTCAAACACAGGGAGGTAATTTTACAATGTGATGCCTTTATTTTATCAAATCATGAAGGGAATTCTAAAATTATTATTCAAGTCGTTATATATGTTTGAGTAAATGGAGTGTTAATATTATTATACTGTTATTTTAAAACAAGTGTATGTTTTAGTGAAATCTTATAGGTTGATTAGCATTTTTTTTATACAAAATTTACTCGTTCATTTTACCTGATGTGGTTTAATCTTTTATGTAGCTACAAATTTGGATAAAATCGTTGATTGAATCATCTGATAGGATATGTAATTTTTAGCTTAATTAGAGAAGTCTAGATGTTGGATTTTGTAAAAATTTCCCATTTTCAGATTTTGCAACCTTGTAATAACTAATGTAACTAAAATTACATATTAATTTTGTTTTCATGATCATAATAGTAAATATTCTACCAGTCATTATGCCATTTTCTGCCAATAATCAACCTTTAGTTGGATATTCAGGGGTAAGTTGGAGCCTCCTTTATATTTTAGAGTAATTTTTCTACAATGTTCTGTATTTTTTTATCAATACCTTCGATGTTGATGTTGAGCTCTTCTTTAGTTAATTTTTTTTCGTTAATTAAATATACTCTAGCACCATATTTTCTCTAGTGTATTATACTGATCTGATGACTGTTAGTCATATGTTTTCATATGCTTCCCCAACATATTTAGGAGCTCCTATTCGCCCATAGAGGCCTGGAGAGCTAGAATGTACAATGGTTAATTTATTATTCAATGTTTACGTTGTTAATATATACATTTATATGTGCATATATGTTTCATATAACTACTTTCCCCTTGTGATGACTCAGGGACATGGTTTGTCTCTATATGAGAGCATAGAGCATTGACATAAATTTGTCTTTGGCTAGGAATGATTGTCTCAAGAGTGATTAAATGTATGTTACTACTACTTTCTTCTGAAAGTGTGCTTGGTTTTCTGTAGTGTTTCTATATCGTGTTTTCTAGTTGGAGGTTTCTAGTCACAATGTCATATTCAAAATAATTCAAAAGGCCAATTCAAGCAAGAAATGCAGATAAAATTATTTTGATCGAAGGATTAGAAGTGTAATCATTCCAAACCGTTCCAGAGATATAAGCTTGCTAATTCTTATCAAAGGTTTATGGGAGCTTTGTATATTGAATTCAAGACCAACTTGAATAGAGCTTTTAAATTAGAAACCTCCACAAATTGCTTCCTCTTATTATGACGAGTCCAACAACCCCATATTTGGCATTACAAAGGAACCTTTAGTGACATTCAATTCAATGGCCTTCAACTTAGAAACCGTGATTGGGGGGTATTTATTTGGGAAACGTAACCTAGGACATGAACTAGGCTCCAAATCCTATCGTGTGCTTTGTGTACATTCAAAACATGGGGCATATCGCTTGGTAGGACTTGAGCCCTATTAGGCGCTATATTAGCTATCCAATTTTGTCAACATAACAAACCATTACTGACACAAGTGTCTTTTATAATTTATGAAACACTTACAAGTGAACTTATAGTACATTTGGAGGCTTTGTAGTAGAGTAGAGCTCTACTAAATGTATGTTTGGTGTGTAAACAATGCAATGAATAACATTCGTACATAAAAGAAAAGGTTGCAAGCCACTAATATAAAATGTTTTTGTATGGTCAATATCACATTTTCCTTAATTTGAATCCAAATTGAAAGGAGATTAAAATAAGTAAAAAAGTAGAACCTTACAGGCAGGTAATTGTCTGGAAATGCCTCAGTTTGTAATGGAAAAAATAGTGTTTTGCCATGGTACAATATTTTTTTTTCATAAATAAACTTTCCTACTTGTCCCTAATGGATCAATTTCCTTAGTTATTTTAAATATCAGTCCCATTGACTTAAAATTACTACTTTGATTTTGGTAAATATGCCTTTGGATTAGATGAGTCTTTTTCCTTTGGTGGTAAGAAATAGATGGAGTGGATTTTACAGAACCAAAGTCATTAATAAACACAAAAAACTCATGTTATCTTATGTGTCCTACTGGGCTAATCATTCATCCCTTGGGAGACTTATTACATGATTGTTTCATGCATATCCTATAGGGTTGGTTTCATATATTTGATGTGTCATATTTTTATTTTTAATGTGCACTTGCTATGCTTTTTTTCTTTTTTCCCTTCTATTTGAGATTACACTAGGGATGGTGCACTTGATCCTATTAGGTTTTCTTCTTGATCTTGCTGGTATTTTCTACATCTGGAAGAATGTTGAATTGAATAATTTTTAGGGTTGTTCTATGGGGTTCTTTTTTTTTTTTTTCCTGGAAGACTCCCTATTTAGTGTTGCTTTGTGTCCATATTCTATCTTAATTATGGAAAATTAGGCACGCAACAATATGTATTCATGTGTTGGTTGTTGATGCTGGTATTTGGTAATTGTAGACTTTTTCATCCTTATTTGGAGCTGATCTGAATTTTTTCGTTGATATGATTTCTCTAAGGGCTGCCATCATGCCTTTTCAAATTATCTCATTTCACTATGATTTCACTAATCTTCAATTTCTTTCTACAACATTGGCCAGTAAGTCTTTAGATCATATAATTTTCAAAAATGTTGAATTGTTTTCATGACTCTTTCCCTTTTAGGGCTTCCTAGGAGGGCCCACTTGAAAATATTTGTTTTTGAGAATTATTTGGCATAAGATTTTCTATGTTACTCAGTTAATATGTGAGATTAATGGTTGGTGGAATTTTCCATAAGGGCCACTAAACTAAGGTATCATGATCACCTTTATAATATGGATTTAAACCCTTCTTGGTCCCTTTTGTGGGTTTTTTTGAAGATGCATGGACACCTCATTTGCTGGACTAGATGGATTGTTTTTATGGTACACATATGGTTGTGTTATTTGTAGATTGGACTATATTGGTTTTAGATGGTTATATTATTGGTATTCACTCCACCTTATTTGGATACATTATTCATATATTCAAAGGGTTGGTACTTGTTTATTAGATATTGTATTTGTTCATGTGATTCCTACCGAGTTATCTACAATGATTCATATTGGCGCTAAGAAGACTGTGTTGCTTGCTTACAAACATTCACTGATCTCAACTATTTTTATGTAGTTTCCACTCACAAGTATACAGGATCATGGGCTAGCCTATCTTATTTATTGTTTAAGTTTAGCAAGGGTTTTGGCTTAAAATCTATGCTAGTCAAGTCTTTATTATATTATATCTAGGTGGTTGGGACGAATCTAGATTAACGAGCCTATAACCCCTCTTAGGGAGGGTGTTCCACCTTAGAGTGAGTAAAAATATTGTACAAATACATTTTTTTATTAGGATATAAGTTCTCTCTTATTCCCAATTCTTTATTTGCATGTGGTGTTTCTCTTGTTCATGATATTCTCTTTTCTTTATGTGTTTTTTTTTTTGTTGATTTATAGTGTGTCGTTGGTTCTATTTAATCCTTGTTTATCTCTCATGATATCAACACTTAGTGACCTTTTCTCTCTAGGGAATTATGACAGGAAACATGCCTTAATTATCATCTAGATTTCACTTGTGTTGGAGTTCCTCCAAACCAGCCACTGGGAATCGACCAGATTGTCACCCATCTAGTTATGAAATTAATTTTTCCTTAGCATCAATAGGTGCATAAATGTTACCAAGGTTTAACATTAAACTCTATAATAGGTGTGTGCCCCGCCCCACAACTGAAGAAAGGTTGGTAGAAAATAAAATGACAATCTTCCTCTTGGCATCCATATGACTAGAAATAATATGACCAAATTGGAAATAGAATGTAGGACCATTTGAAGTAAAAAGACAGTTAAGTTATGTGTTGTCTATAGAAGTCACATGATTAGATTAGGTGTTGTCTATATAAGTCACAAAATTATATTACACTAAGGTGTTCCTCCAAATAATCATGATCCACAAATAACACCTTAAGTGTAAATAATTAAAATATGCATGATAATAACCTCTTTTGATGAGAATTTCCGAAATGCAACGGAACCAAGAACTGTACCAAACTAATCTTGATGATGAAATATGAAAAGTGATCCTAGTCCAATAGTATAAAATTCCTCGAGAGAGATTAAAAATATTATATATATATATATATATATATATATATGAGCACCATGTTCCCAAATAAATGGAGTTAAAAAAAACCCTTAAAATCTGACCTCAAACAATCTTATTGACAAAGTCAGAATCAGATGGGGAGCAGGAGAGATCCCATTTATTTATTTATGTACGAGATTAATATAATAATAATAATGTCAGTGATGTTGAAGAATATTTGAAGTGAAAACATGATAATAAGAGATAGATTCGAATTTTACAGCAAATCCAAATGAATAGAAACACAACAACTTTTGAAACACAATTAATATACACACACTATCCATCATGAATATTCTTCCTGTGTAACAATGACATGAGTGATCACGATCGGGGTGTGGTGTAGAGCCACCACAACAAATTGGTCTGAGAATTTCCATCATCGTAGGTGGCGAGAGACATTACCTGCTGGAGAGCACCTGGTGTATCGTATACCCCTTGCAATCCATATATATATCCCTTCCACCCATCTTCAATGCCAACAATTTTGTTTACGGTGGTCGAATCCACAAAATCCTTGGCATAATCGAAATCAGAAAAGAGGATCTCAGTAATTGGCAGAATAGGAAGAAAGTGAATACCTAGTCTATAATCTCTGTGTTCAAGCCCTCCAAACCATAATGCATTGTCTTGCTTATTGGCCCACAAAACCCCAAAAACTCAATTCTCGTTGACAAAGTCGGGTTCATAGAGAGTATTATTCAAGGGAACATGCCAGAGCACCTTGGTAGATCTTATTTCTAGTGCCGCCAAGATGGAGTTGAAGTTAAGCACATATTAATCGCCATCAGGGTTGGAATTTGGATTTTTCTTTACCGGTCATATAATTTTTTTTTGACATTTTGGGTCCTTATGCTTACCTTCAAGAAATTTTATGTTTAAAATTTTTCCCTCCAAGAGTGATGTTCTGATAAAAAGTTAACCCTTCACCAATAAAAATTTTGTTAAAAAATTACCCTTCAATAACATAATTATGAAAAAATATCACATATATATTACAAGGAAAAACCAAATTAATATAACACACAAATGACTTATTAAATCTTGAATCTTGGTTTGAAATAGCATGGAACACTCACAATAAAATATTTGGAACCTGAAATCAAATGTCCTTGAAACTTACATGCCATTGCATTTGTATATATGACATATGACTAAGGAGATCTTATGGGATATATAAAATGACTAAAACAATAAAACTATTGAATGTTATCAATAAAAACTCAAAAGTAGATTACTTAATATGGTTTACATAATCTAATATATACTATTAGATCTAAAGATAAAATATACATTTTACCATAGATATTTTTTAGCATTTCTTTGGATCATGGGATATACACTAATATTAATAAGATTGAACCCATAGTATCTGATATTTTTAAAATTCATAAAACTAAAATTATAATAAATGGAAATTTTGGATATTTTAACATCACGTTATAGGATTATGTTATTATGTTATGTTTCCCTCCATTATTACATTCTTAGACAACATTGAAGCTTGAACATGTGTGAAGTATTAATCGGAAATTGAAATAATAATTTGGTTGGAGCTTTTTTTTCTTAACATACTCCAATGTGCCTCATATTCCAGTGCATTTTCCCATTGATTGGTATAGGGCACATTGCTAACATGTTTTCCTCAATAAAAAATCTTAATCTACCTTGTTACATTTGTTTGTGTTATGCACCAATTTGTAGCTATGTTTAGTACACATCAAAATCCATTTTCTAAATAAAATAATTTAATGGGACCTTAATGCAATGCTCCTTGTATAAAGATACATCAATGCAATGGTATATTTAGAACACAGTAGAGAAATGGTACGTTTAGTGCACATTGCACAACAATCATTTTAAAACTTATTATACTCCACATCGTATCACTTGAATCAATGTAGTTATTTTATTTAGTGCATTAACAATTTTTTAATCAAATTTTAGCCTAATGTAGTATGCATGGATTGTACACATGAGTGCCTTTTCTTTTTAAATTGTCATTTTAGCAAAATTTATGTTTCATATTAACCCTAAAACTAGCATGTATAGTAACATGATGTACATTTTTGTTGTACTTAGTAACAAGCATCGAGAAAATTATATGTTTTCCTTACCATGTTGCATCTTTTTCAAAGTATGTATTTTACAAAAAAATGAGTGTGGGAGGATGTATATCTATCAAGATAGAGAGGGGTGTTATGAAAGTGTAATTTTCAAGACTTTAAAGTTTTATGTGCTCAAAAAATACTCTGCTAAAAACTTTTCCTTGTCTATTCACCTCCACTAAAAATATAACAAGATCAACAAGTTTGTTTGTGAAGAGTTTTATTAATTGGTGTTTTATTTGTAGTGATTGGACCCTTCTTTCTTGGAGGAAATTCCATTAGCTTCAATATCAGGAGCTTAAGGTGCCATGAGAGTCATTAATATTATTACCCTCTGATAGGTCTTATGGAGATGGTGCCTAAGTCAGAGTTGTAATTTTTATGGTGGAAAGTAAGTATATATGAGTTTGTCTCTTAATATTTGGTGTAGTTTAATTGTTCTATATTTTGATCTTTTTGTCGAAATTTGGCGATAAAATTCTTGGGAAAACTGTAATTTTTCACTATTTATATTGTGTTTTTGAATGCATAAATCAATTGAATGCCCTAAAAGACCCTTGGAGCACTTAAATGTGTAGAACATATAATTAAAATTTACAATCCAACAAATTCATTACTCAAAAAATCCAAAACACTAGACAATTAAAATACACTTTTGTATTTTAATATCATCCTATATTTCAAAAAACCATTTATCCACATATAAATGTATCCAATTAAATATTTTGTAAAAGAAAAGGAGGAAATAAAATTACTAACTAATATATATTGAGATTCCATTTAAAAATAAATATGAAAAAAAAGTATTTGTTTTTTTCAAGTTTTTTTGAAATATAGTGCTTTGATATTGAATGCTAATATACTTTTTTCTTATGGGTTATGTTATCACTCTAAAATTTCCAAATGTTGTTCTTGCGTTAAAAAAAAATATCAGAGGTAACTATCAACCACTTTTGGAGCTTAGGACCTAGCCTTCCTAAACTCAGAGATGGCTCTCTCTATATGATTTAACTTTGTTGATTTAATAGATTTTAGGCTAGTTATGTATGCCTAATTTGGATTTATTTTGATTGATTGGTGGAATTAATGATTTAGGTGAATAGGTTATTTTCCATTTTCCATTGGGCTATAGAGTCAATATGATTTGAAAACATAACAAAATCAAATTATAAAGAAAGTGTTATAGGGTAGGATAGGTGAGCAATATCAGATCTCAAGGCTGAATGGTGAAGTGATTTTTCCAATCAAGATCAAGGAGAAATTAAGAATTCCTTAAACTAGATAATGAAGAATGGTGAATAAATTCAATCCGGATCAGAGGGCAATTAAGAATTCTCTAAACTGGATTTCAGAAGAAAACATAGAAATGTATAATAGTTCAAAGTAGAGTGTAAAGTTTAAGAAAATTCTGCAGTAAAAATCTTGTTATAACATTCAAATTTAGAACACATATAAGTTTATGGAATACTTAGAAAGAGAGCAAGAACAATTGAAATTTATACTTCATTGAGATAGCTCAACACATGAATCTTGTAAATAAGTTTCTTTATAACTTGTCATGTCTGTCAACTGGAAATGGTACAATAACCCTCAGGTAATAGATCAGTCGACTATGGAAATATTCAGAAATCCACCCTTGATATTTCGAATGATGAAGTATTTATCAAAAACTTTACAAAAAATATCTTGTCAACTGACTAGGATTTATTTAAGGAAAATAAAATATCTTTATGCAAAAATATAGTGGCACATTTCAACTGACTGATATCTAGCCCTGTTTTCTTTGATTATTGTCATCTGTTTGTTTCTTTCATCTGCCTTTTCTTTCATCTGTATGTTCTTTCACCTTTCATAGAAAATCACACAATTTCTCCCAGGTTTCTTCATCTGGAATTTTTATTTTCATCATCTTCCGATAAATCTCATCTGCCTATGAATATTTGGCAAACGTAGGCTTATTTACAAAAAGGTGATTTACCTCACGCTGGAGGTAAAAGAAGTTTTCTAGAGATTGTAAAAGTAACTTGCCTGTGGTAATTCCTTTCATTGAGGAAAGGTTTGAAGTTTCTTTGGAAAATTCCCTCATCTTCTTATCATAATCCTCATGTCTCATGAGTTTATCGTTTATTACCAGAGGATTAGGTAGATCTTTCTGTCTCAACACATCAAGATTCTTTAAAAAGCTATTCACTGTGAGTTCCATTGTTTGAAATTTCTCCTCAAGCTGTATCATCAGATTTCTTTTGGAAATTACTTTCTTTACCTCTAAGATAGTCTGTATTCTATCAGCTATCCTGAGCTCTTCCAATTCATATTTATTTTTAGAATTAAGGAATTTTATTATTTCATAGGCTTCCTCTGGTTTCTTTCCAAGATTTTCTTTGAATTTCTGAATTGCATCACCAACTTCCTTCACCAAGTCATTCTACTCAAATATGATCGGTATAGAAGGCCAAATATCATTAACTGAGTTAATGATATTGGCCCACAATTGTTGTTTTGATATGGCTAAATATTCTTTTAGAGACATCTCTTTTTCTAGCTTGTGGATTATGTTAGTCAATCTATTGGCTTTCCTTTTTTCTTCTTGATGCATTACTTCTACCAATTTCTTTCCATCTTCTACGCTCTTTACTTGTTCCTTGAGCTTACTGATCTCTGTAGTCTGAATGGACATATCTTCCATTGCTTTGATTAATTTCTCGGACTCATCAGTGGCATGGGTTGTTGGTATCGTTGATGTTGTTGTTGATCTAGATACTGGAACTGATGTTGATACTGGAGCTTATGTAGATGCTATAGGAATAGAAATGATGGGAACTGCTTCCATTTTGGCTTGTTTTTCCTGCACAAGTTTATCCATTTTTGTATCCATTTCCTTTAGTTGAGCTATCACCTGAATTATTAGATTCATCATTTCATCCTCTTGATTATCTGTCTCCAAAACCTCCTTGGTTTTTGGATGCTCGAGAGTTGGTAATTTTAGTTGTTTCTTCAGTGCAACTACATTTTCATTCTTCTTCTTTATAAGTTCTCCTACTGTTTTGATATATTTTGGATTATAACCAACTTCTATTACCAAATATTCTAGTGACATAATCCTATTATCCTTTTCATGTGATGAGGCTCTCTGTAGCTTTAACTGTGATTGTATATTTGCTAGAGAATTTTGCAACTTCTGGACATTTAGAGCTCTATGTGTCATGGTTGAATATATCATTTCTCCTGTCTATTTGTGGAATTCGATTTGGTCAATTGGATGCAGATCTTTGGCCATAACTTCAAAAGTTGTATTTTTATAATCCTCTGAAGTTTTGGGCCTATACCTTTGGTTGTAGAAATGTCATCTGCATATTCCTTGTTTTGAGGTAAAAATATGAAAGCAACCTACAATAATCACTAGGAGTTTTCTTCCAGTATTGTGCATATGTAGCAGCCCTCAATGCTTCATTTTTTGTTTTAATCTCTTTATATTTCTCCATGATATCCTTTTATTTCTCAACTAGCTTGTTGGCTGATGAAATCTCTACACTATTTTTCTTTTGAATGAATTGTGCACTGGAAGTTGATGGCAAAGGTGTTTCTTCTGAATGTGTTGTAGGTGCATAATCCCTGATAACAATATTTGTTTCTATTTCAATTGTTTCTTCCTACTCTATTACTGGATTTAGCTTTGTTTTCTTTCTGTACATAAGCTTGAATTTACTATCATATGTATTTTTTGCTTAATAAGATCCTTCTTCTCTAGCCCTTTTTGAATTTCTATCCTGTGGGGTTGGAGTAAGCAGGATGGAACTAGTATCAAGCTACTTCTCCACCTCCTCTAGAGTGTTTTCCAACCACTCTGACTGGTTGGAATATTTCTCAATCTCAGGCTTAGATTCATGGATGAAAGGGGTGACTTTAAACTTAATTCTCAATTTACTTATGACACCCAAGGGGTCATATGACCATTTGAAATTAATGCTAAACTTTAACTCTTGTAGGCATCTACCTGTTTCCTTTCCAACATTCCTATTGTTGCATATAAAAGGCCCCAGTTGATTTTCTATCTTGAACTGGGTTTTCCTTTTGGCTGAAAGGAAGTTGATATCATCATAATTCAAGATATCCCTGATGTAATTTAAAGAAAATATCCTCATTGGGAGGTATTTGGGAAGCTTGTAAGGAACTAGTTGGCTTCCATACACTCTAATCTCTTTATGATTCTGGTATAAATATCAGTATCCTGTCTTTCTCTAATCTGATAACTGTAGGTCACTTTTTATTTCATCATTGATTCTGGGCTTAATGTTATTGCTAAGAATATTAACTACTGGATATAAAAAAGAATCAATAAAGTCTTTGAAATTGAATTCAATGGAATCCTTTATGATCAAGGATGTCCAAAAGATAACAGACTGGGGATTACACTATGTGTCTAGTTTTTGTAGGTTGATTGTAAACCTTTCTGACTGAAATTATATGAACAAATGAAACAATACTGAGAAGTATTTGAATACTCTTTCTTTTGGCAGTTTGATTAGTTTATCATGCATGGAATCTGCCAAAAATTGGGAAAAATTAAAAACTATGGATGGAGGCTGACCTAGGAAAAATATAGAGAGGAAACCAAGGATGGATTCATCTGTATGATCATCAGTGAAATATCCTAAAATATAGGACAACATGGTCACAATTTATTTTGTTCTTTCTGGAAACATGGTAGCATTTATGGTGGATTGTTTTTAGGAAATTGAGCTGATTCATGGGGGGAAGTCTGAAAGATTTGAGACCTTTTAGGGAAATCTAGCTTTAGGTAAAGCTTAGTAAGGGTCTCAATAGAGAAAGGCACTCCCACTAGTTGTGATTGAATCTACAGTACTTGATTAGTTGATTGAGCAGTGATAGTAAATAGGATTTCTTGGTTAGGGGTGACTATGGCTCTTTCATTTGGCAAATAGCTGAGTTGGCACAGTCTAATGACATCAAGGAACTGCTAGGTCTATGGAAATGTGTATTTGGGTAGTTTAGAATTCCACGGATGAATATCATTTTCCTGATCAGCAAATTTTTCATGGCTCTAGCAATGGAGCTCCAAAAGGTTGCTATCAGTTACAGTGTCATTTATTTTAAAGTCCTTATCATCTAAAGGAGTGTGGTCTACATCTAACAGGGGTGTTTGCAAAGGGTTTACAGGTGGGACGATTTGGGAAGCCATAAATTTGGTTTAATTATTGAATTAATAAGCTTATTTGATAGTGTCGGGTATTAATAATTACCTGGAATATCGAGAATTTAGTCTTGGAAGGGGTTTGAATAGAAACAGGCTTCAATTCTGGTTGGAAATGGCTTCTCATTTTCTTTTGCAAATCGACAAAAAATAGGAAAATAACGGAATAGGGCGGGGTTATATTATTTTTTAACTTGGCAGTTTATCTCTTGACGCGGGTGGTTTATTGCATACTAAAAGGTGGTTTGGTGGTTTGGGAATGGTGGGGTGCAATAAAACGTGGTAGCGTTGTGTGGCAGGGGAGCGGATGGATAAAACCACCCATTTAGCACCCCCCCTGTTTTTAATTATCGGACATTGAGGAGTGCGAAAAGGTTTATTGGACGTTAGATATGATCGGCGGTGATTGGATGGTTGACGGGTATTGCGAAATCATTCAAATGAGGTGGGGTTGGGAAATTATTTAAGCGGAAGGTTTAAATCAAAAAGGTGGGTCGAGAAATATATCAAGCGTGGTTAAGTCAAAAAGGGGGGTCCACTTAATATTTCGCGCTCTGGACTATTGAAAAGTCCAGGGGAAAAGGGGGTTTTCAAAGGGCAAAATGGTTTTTTAGGAAAAGGGGAAGGGGTTAGAAATTCTTTTTGAAAGAGGAAAGGGATTTTAGCAATGGGAAGGGTTAGAAAGATATTCATGATAAGCATAATGATGCTTATATAACTTTTAAAAAGTATTCTACCTACCCTTTATTTATCCTAACATTTTCTCTTTCCTTTATTGGGTGCATTTGAGCTTGTTGACCCTTTTATTTTATTTTGATAAAAAAACCAACTTATTTATAACCTTATACCTTCCAATGGCTCAGATTAAACTTATGAGATCATTTTAATTCTCTATCTAACTACTGATCTACCAATATTAAATGGTTTGGGCAGATATTTATTAACTAACTATCATAACATAAAATTTAAAGGCATGAATGATCAAGAATATATTGTATGATCATGATGAATTGTGGCATTTTAAACAATCTATACGCAATTTATTTTAAAAATTAAAGTAAACTAAGAGTCGTGGCATTTTAATGTGCAACACTTTCAAAATTTATTTTTGCTTCTTTTTATGGGGTTCATATTTTATATATTTTTTTATCTTTCTTTCTTTTGGTACTTTGATTATTCTTTTAGGAAATACCCTCTTTTCATTTTTTAATATGGGAAACATTTACAGAAATGCAAAGGTATGTACAATATTAGAATACTTAACATAGTCAATTCAAAATTATGATCCTTATTATTATAGGACCCTAATAGTGGCTCCACTTGTGGATGGCATCTCCTTGTGAGATGTCAAGAACTTTCTTATCAGTGGCCTTGGAACTTTGACTTTGCTTTACTTGGAACTGCTTTCTGTGATCTCCTTTATTCAAACATATGATGTTATATCTTTCAAATCTTAAAGGTTTCCTCTTTAGGCTTCACCTTTACAAGATAATCATCCACTCCAATCTAAACTTTTCTATGGTATTTACAAAGAGTAAAATAGAAAAATTAACTACTGATTAGCTTGGTGAAAAATAATGTTTCAGCATTCGACCATTTACTAGTCCTCCTTGTAGATCTGTCCCATTTAACTCTCTCAAGAAAAAGGCATTGTTGCCTCTGTAATCATAAATAATGTATGGGCCCTTCCAGTGGAAATCAAATTTCCCATGTTTTCCTTTATCTTCCCTTCTAGAATCCCTTTTGAGTACTTGATCACCTATAAAGAAATCATCTGCTTTAGTTTTCTTATCAAATATCTTCTTGATTTTGTCTTGAATTACTTGTGATTTGATATAAACTTCGTCCCTGGTTTGTTGTAAATGAATTTTTTGATTTATCCTTCGTTGGATGTCATTTGGTTCTACTTGCATCTCTTAATTCATTTTCATTACTGACACTCCTAATGAAGATGTAAAGACAACATCCATCCCATATACCAATTGATAGGGAGATGCACCAATAGATTTCTTAGTAGTTAGTCTGTCTTCCCATAGGGCATTCACCAACCTTTTATTCCAAGTTTTCTTGTTATCCTCTAATAACTTCTTCATGATGTTGACTAGTATTTTGTTTGAAGATTATGATATTCCATTAGCTTGAGGGTAATACGCAATAGAATGGCTTAGGGTGATATGTTATCAATTACAAAAATCTATCATTTTCTTGGATTTGAAGGCAGCAGCATTATTAGTGATGAGATTTTGTGGGCACCCAAATCTAGAAAGGATGTTTTTCTCAAGAAATGAAATAATTACAGAGTCTATGTCTTGTCTAGAAGGGAAGGCTTCTAGCCACTTGGTAAAGTAGTTAGTGGTTGTCAATATCCATTTATGTTGGGCAGAGGAGGGTGGGTGAATTTCGCCAATGAAGTCTAAACCCCATTGTTAAAATGGAATTTCTACTGAGATAGGTTTGAGGGGTAATGGTAAGATTTTCTTCTTCCCTTCAAATATTTGACATTTGTGACAGGAGGTCACATACTTTCAGACATCTGAAAAAAGTGTGAGCCAATAAAAACCTGCCCTCAAAATTTTGTTAGCAGTTGTTTTCTAGTATAGGTTTCCTCCACAATCTCCTACATGAAATTTCCGCATGAATTTGTTAGCTTCATCTTTTAATAAACAATTTAATAGGATGCCACCATGATATTTTCCAAAATAAAACATGAGTTAAGATACAATATTTCATTTCTTTCATTTTTAAGAATCTACTTTTGGTTCTAGATAAACCAGGAGGAGCTTGTAGGTTGAGTAAAACAGATGTAAGGTCTACATACCACGGTGAACCTATGAAAGCTTCACTGATTTGTAGAGTCGCCATCTCTTCCTAATCATCTATGGCAACAATTAAGTTTATGTCTAAGGCTTGATAGTTTGATTCAGCCGTGAGTTTGGGAAAACCTTGGCCTTTGATTAATTTTGTATTCTTGATTTCAATATCATATTCTAGTATTGTGGCAATCTATTTCCCTCTTTTTCCATCAGACCCATTCTGAGTTAGAATGTCCTTTACAACTGAGTTTGGAACATATGCTATTATGTGAGAGTATAGAAAATATACTCTGAAATATTTTATGGCTTTCAATAAAGCAAGAGCTTGTTTTTTCATGATATTATACTTTAGTGTTGCATCTCTCAAATTTTTATTGAAGAAAAAAATGGTTTGTTCAAGATCCTCATCGTTATTTTGCAACAAGACTCCTGCAATGGTGTGTTTTAAAGAAAATGAAAAAATTATGAAATCTGTGTTGAAATTAGGACTTATGAGGACAAGTCTTTTAGTAAGTGCTTCTTTGACTGCTTCAAAAGAATGCTTAGCCTCTACTGTCCACTTATGTATTGAATCCTTTTTTAACATGTTATTTAAATTTCTAATTAGTTCTGCTAAGTTAGGGATGAATCTTCTAAGAAAAATTATTTTGCCCAAAAATTCTTGTCATTCTCTAATGTTTCTAGGATGACTGATATTTAGGATAGCTTCTATTCTAGCTAGATCAATTCTAATGCTCTCTTTTGAAATGATGTGTCTCAGAATGTTTCCTTCTTCTAATCCAAATAGTGACTTTTTAGGATTTATGGATATGCCAAACCTTCTGCATTTTATGAATACTCTTCTTAGATGATCTAGATGTTCATTATCTGACTTGGAAAACACTGTGATATGATCCAGGTAAAAAGTCATGGATTACCTTTGCAAAGGCTATGTCCATGGCTCTTTGTAATGTTGCTCCAACATTCATCAGTCCAAAGGGAATTTTTAGGTACATGAAATTTCCCAAAGGAGTGGTGAATGTAGTCTTAGCTTGCTCTTCAAGTTGGATTAGGATTTGGTTGCATCCAGAAAATCCATCAAGTAATGAAATCCTGAATGACCCTACTACCCTCTAGAGAGTGTGGTCCATTTTAGGTAGGGGATAGTTATCCTTCAATGATACTTTGTTCAAGTTTCTAAAATCAACACAGGGTTTCGTGGGGACAAAATTAGAGACCCAATCAGAATATCTGATGGGTGCTATGATTTGAGCATCATACATCCTTTTAACTTCTTTTTCTATTAATGGCATAAGAACATGGTTAATTCTCCTTAGCTTTGGTTTAAAGGGCTTTTGATTTTATTTAACTGGTATCTTATTCTGGATAATGCTAGTATCATAAGACTTGAGGTCTTCATAATTCTAGGAAAAGATGTCTTGGAATTCTTTAAACAAGCTAATGTACTTCAAATTTTTAGTTGGAGGTAATGCCTTAGATATCTTGATAAGCTTGGGATTTGTTTTGTTCCTATGTTTTATTCCTCTATATTTGACCTTAGAGGCTCCATTTTAGGATTTCTAGCTACATCATTGGAGTCAAAGAGGTCTTCTAATGGGGCTAATCCCTTAGGAAAAATGTTGTCTTTCAGGTTTAAAAATTTTGATTCATCATTGATCAATTCCTCAATTTCTATTGTTTCTAATTTTTCTATTTATAATTTAGTGAATCTAGTTGGTTCTATTTTATTTACATCATTTACATCTATTTCATTATTTATGGTATAATCTAATGTATAGCCGGTGTCTATATTACCATTTTGAAATTCTCCTTCACAAATCATAAAATTACGAATTTGGTTGTCTTGTGAAAATATTTTCCAATACTTTAAGTTATCAAGTATGGTTGGTCTTTGTATTACCTCAGCTATGTACTGATGATTCAGTTGAAAGGGTAACCTGCATGTGCTAGCAAAAGTGGCTAAGCTATGTGCTTACATATTCTTCTTTCTTGGAATAACAGCAAAGTTAGTCTCAAGAAAACATCTTATCAAGTCTAGGATGGTTTCTATATAACACCTAATTGTAGGGTTATAAGTAATTTAATCTCCCTTAACTTGTTTTATAATGATTTTTGAGTCTCCCAAGATGGAAAATCTTTTGGCGCCAAGTTTTCTCATGATTTGAAGGCCTAGCACTAAAGCTTCGTATTCTTCCATGTTGTTAGTGCATTTGAAATTTAATATGTAAACATGTCGTTCTAAATGATCATTTATAGATTGTAGATCCATACTCCAGCTCCTGCCCCTAATCTATCTATAGAGCCATCAAAATCTAAATGCCACAAAGATTCATGTGTTATATTTTCACTATCGAATTCTTTGTATTTCTCTTCTACAACTATGATTTTATCTTTGACATTGTCTGAATTACATCAGATAAATGAGTCCAGATCATAATGCATGGAATAAATAGGAGAATTCTGTAGTTTTCTAAACTACTTACCATGAATTTCATCAAGGTTTCTCTATAAAGCTTCCTTTGCTGACCAAATACAGAAATGGTAGCATATGACATGTATAATTGTAATGATCCCTATAATTTTGCTCCCCATGAGCGAGATAATAACATACCATATTTGGGAGGGAGATCAACAACTACTATGTCCATAACAATACTCTTTGTTGGGCACTAGACTAGAGTTACACACAGATCTTTTATCGGGCCAAGGAATTTGACTTGAATAGAATCAAAGTTGAACATGTCCTTGTAGGGTCTAGGGATGTCTAAGTTTAATTTTTCCATGACTGCTTTAGGCATTAAGTTATGAGATGCTCCTGAATCCAACATAGTGCTATGTAAGATTTTATCATGAATGTTTAAGATAATGTAGAAAGGAGGGACACCCCCTTGTTGATGTTTGCCATTAACTTCAGTACCAAATTATAACTCAAGTTTATCATCATTGAGGTTTACAACATCTTCGCCTTCACCTATGTTTAGTGTTTCAGTAATTTGTGCCTTGTATGAATAATTTTTCACCCGATTTGTTAAAGGAACTTGTATTTTTTATTTAGCTATCTCAATTTGGATATTGAATGGAATTTGAGTTTTTCCTAATTTAATGATTTCATCTTTTCCAATTGTGGTTTGTGTGTTTTTGTCTTTTTTTTTCAACAGTTGGTAATTCAATTGTGTGTCAACTGTTTTGTTATCAACTTCCTTGTATGGAATGGTTTGAATAGAAATTGATGAGATTTCTGCAATCTTTGGGCTGGAAATATTCTAAGTTTCTCTAGGGATATTTTGTAGAATTTTAGTCACAAGAGCTTCGATTGTTTTCTTAGTTTGGGTGTGGATTGATTTCTTAATAGGAACCTCTATGTTATTTTTTATTCTAACGCTATATTGTTTATGAACTTCATAGATAGCAGATTCATAGCCTTGTTTGTAGTCAAAGGACTCTCCAGATTCTAATTGTAATTTTTGTAACATGTGCAACTCTTATTCTTCCTAGGTAATAAAAACAACATCTTCATTGTTTACTCCCATAAAGTTTATCTGGGTGTCCTGATCTTCTTCATTATGTTGTGAAATTTCAGCATAATTTTCCTGGAAAGGTGGTCTAATCTATTGATCGGGTAAAACTTCTCTTGATTTAACAGTATTAGGATTTTTCCAAAAGTTGGGGTTTTTAATTTGGGGACCTTGTTCATTTTCCCACTGAGGTTTTCTTTCCATGTTCTCTAGCCTAGCCATTAGTCTTTCTACATTTTTGGCTAAAATATCTATCTTAATATCTGAAGTGGATGGTTCTTCCTTAATGGTCACTCTCCTCTCATTCCTCACCCTAGCTCTTTTAGATAGTAAGTTAGCTTCTACACTAATTGCATCACTCTGCATTTGTTCTAAAGTTGCAAGGTTTCTTTCTCTTAACTGATAGGACATGTCAGCATCAAAACCATCTGGAAATTTAATCAGGGCCAAGTCTGGTGGAGGTCTAATATTCACTGGAATTGCATTGTAAATGTTGTTAAACCTAGTACAATAATCCTGAACATATTCATTAGGAGATATCCTAATGTTTTCATATTCAGATAGTATCTGGAGAGGTTTTTTCTTTCTTTCCCATCTATTTGTAAACAATGGGTGGAAAGCAAATAAATCAAAAATATGGTTAGCAGGAAAATATTTAAATCATTTTTTAACATCTCCTGCTAGACTTTTTTGTGCAAATAATATCTTTTGTACATCGGCCTCATCAACTTCATGTAATTCAAAATAATATATCATTTTATTTACATCTTGTTGAGCAATATATTGACCAGTACCATCTAACTGAAAACTTTTATTCTAGTAATCTTGTGGCATAGCATGTAAAGGGGCCTGTAAGGCCAAAGGGGCATATCTGGCTGCCATGGCTAAGACTTTAGCTTGATTGGGAGGTAAAGTAGTGGTGCTTGACGATGAACTTGAAACGTTAGGTTGGAGAGGAAGTTTAGGTATGAATGGTTTTGTGGAATGAATTGTGGTGGAGATTATAGGTGAGGTGGAGCTAAATAAAGTTGTATTTATAGTTTCTTAAGATATTGTAGAAAGCTTAGGGGTATCAGTAGTTAGGGCGGGTAGTTCAACTCACTGTTGAAAATAGGCTCGGTCTATACCTTTTATCAAAGTTGAGGTTAAAACATCAATTTTTTCAAAACCATCTAGAATGTATTGATCTAAATCAAGTTTCATAGTATCCTTCTTTGATTCAATAAATTGAATAAAATTGGGGTCTATTACAATATCATGGACTGAGTTTTCATATTTGGTATGAAATAAAGAATGCTTAAATAATAAATCAAATTGAATATCCTGTATGTTGGATAACTCCTTAGGAAGTGAATTTTCTTTGAATAACTGACTACTACTTCCTTGATTCTCTACTTTTTTTGGTTTTCTTAAAACTCTGTCAGGATCATCAACAATTGTCGCAGGCTGTGGATTAGGATGAGCCTTGGTATAATATGTTCTTTTAGAAGCCATAATTTTAACTTATAATGATAAATTCAAACAACCTTTTAAAACCTTAATGTGAAAAAATGAGGAAAATTGTTTCCTTTAAGATTTATTTTGACTAGAGATTGATTCGATCCCTAGTGGAGCTGCCAATATGTTATCACTTTGAAATTTCCAAAGGTTGTTCTTGTGTTAAAAGGAAATATCAGAGGTAACTATCAACCAGTTTTGGAGCTTAGGATCTAGCCTTCCTAAACTTAGAGAGGGCTCTCTCTATATAATTTAACTTTGTTGATTTAATATATTTTAGGCTAGTTATGTATGCTTAATTTGGATATATTTTGATTAATTGGTGGAATTAATGATTTAGATGAATGGGTGCTTTTCCATTTCCCATTGGGCTATGGAGTCAATATGCTTTGAAAACAGAACAAAATCAAATTATAAAGAAAGTGTTATAGGGCAGGATAGGTGAGAAATATCAGATCTCAAGGCTGAATGGTGAAGTGATTTTTCAATCGAGATTGAGGAGAAATTAAGAATTTCTTAAACCAGATAATGAAGAATGGTGAAAAAAGTCAATGGGGATATGAGGGCAATTAATAATTCTCTAAACCGGATATCAGAAGAAAACATAGAAATGTATAACAGTTCAAAGAAGAGTGTAAAGTTAAAGAAAATTCTGCAGTAAAACTCCTGTTATAACATTCAAATTTAGAACACATATAAGTTTATGGAATACTTAGAAAGAGAACACAAAAAAATGAAATTTATACTTCACTGAGATAGCTCAACACATGAATCCTACAAAGAAGTTTCTTTATAACTTGTCCTTTCTGTCAATTGGAAATGGTACAATAACCCTCAGGTAATAGATCCGTCAGCTATGGAAATATTCAAAAATCCACCCTTGATACTTCAAATGATGAAGTATTTATACAAAAAATTACAAAAAAATATCCTATCAACTAATTAGGATTTATTTAAGGAAAATAAAATATCTTTATGAAAAAAGATAGTGACACCTTTCAACTGACTGATATCTAGCCCTGTTTTCTTTTATTACTATCATATGTTTATTTCTTTCATCTGTCTTTGCTTTCATCTGTATGTTCTTTCACCTTTCATAGTAAATCACACCATTTCTCCCAGGTTTCTTCATCTAGAATTTTGATTTTCATCATCGTCTGTTAAATCTCATTTGCCTTTGAATATTTGGCAAATGTAGGCTTATTTACAAAAAGGTGATTTACCTTATGTTGGAGGTAAAAGAAGTTTTCTAGAGTTTGTAAAAGTACCTTGCTTGTGGGAATATCTTTCATTGAGGAGGTTGGAAGTTTCTTTGGCTACTTCCCTCATCTTCTTATCATAATCTTCATGTCTCATGATTTTATCATTTATTACCAGAGGATTAGGCAGACCTTTTTGTCTCAACACATCAAAATTTTTTAAAAACCTGTTCACTGTGAGTTCCACTATTTGACATTTCTCCTCAAGATGTATCGTCAGATTTATTTTGGAAATTACTTTCTTCACCTCTAAGATTGTCTCTGTTCTGTCAGCTATCCCAAGCTCTTCCAATTCATATTTATTTTTAGAATTAAGGAATTTGATTATTTCAAAGGCTTCCTCTGGTTTCTTTCCAAGATTTGCTTTGAATTTCTGAATTGCATCACCATCTTCCTTCACCAAGTCATTCTGCTCAAATATGATCTGTATAGAAGGCCAAATATCATTAAATAAGTTAATGATATTGGCCGATAATTGTTGTTTTTATTAGGCTAAGGGTTCTTTTAGTGACATCTCTTTTTCTAGATTTTGGATTCTATCAGTCAAGCTGTTGGCCTTCTGTACGTCTGCTTGATGCATTACTTCTGTGAATTTCCTTCCACCTTCTAAGTTCTTTACTTGTTCCTTGAGCTTATTGTTCTCTGTAGTCTGAATGGAAATATCTTCCATATCTTTGATTAATTTACTGGCCTCATCTGTGGGATGGGATGTTGGTATTGATGATGTTGTTGCTAATGTAAATACTGGAACTGATGTTGATACTGGAGCTGATGTAGATGCTATAGGAATAGAAGTGATGGGAACTGCTTCGATGCTAGCTTATTTTTCTCGCACAAGTTTATCTATTTTTTGTCTCCATTTCCTTTAGTTGAGTTGTAAATTGAATGATTATATTCATCATTTCATCCTTTTGATTATCTGTCTCCAAAACCTCTTTGGTTTGTGGATGCTCAGTAGTTGGTAATCTTAGTTGTTTCTTCAGTGCAACTATGTCTTCATTCTTCTTCTTTATAAGTTTTTTCTGCTGCTTTGATATATTTTGGATAATAACCAACTTCTATTACAAAATATTCCATTGACTTAATCTTATTATCCTTTACTTTTGATGAGGCTCTCTCTAGCTTTAACTGTGAATGTATATTTGCTAGAGAATTCTGCAACTTCTAGACACTTGGAGCTTTATGTGTCATGGTTTAATATATCATTTATCCTTCCTATTTGTGGAATTCAATTTTGTCAATTGGATGCACATCTTTGGCAAGAACTTCAAAGGTTGCCTTTTTATAATCTTCTGAAGTTTTGGGGGCCTGTACCTTTCGTTGTAGAAATGTCATCTAAATCTTCCCTATTTTGAGGCCAAAAGCTGAAAGAAACATACTCTGACCACTAGGATTTTGCTTCCAGTATTGTGCATATGTAAAAAACTTCAATGCTTCATTTTTTTATTTTAATCTCTTTATATTTCTCGATGATATCCTTTTCTTTCTCAACTGGCTTGCTGGATGATGAAATCTATGCACTATTTTGCTTTTGAATGATTTGTGCACTGGAAGTTGATGGCAGAGCTGTTTCTTCTGAATGTGTTGTAAGTGCATCATCCCTAATAATAATATATGTTTCTGTTTCAATTGTCTCTTCTTGCTCTAATACTGGATTTAGCTTTGTTTTCTTTCTGTACATAAGCTTGAATTTACTATCAGATGTAGTTTCTGCTGAATAAGAGCCTTCTTCTCTAGCCCTTTTTGAATTCATATCCCATGGGGCTGGAGTAAGCAGGATGGAACTAGTATCAAGCTACTTCTCCACCTCCTATAGAGTGTTTTACAACCACTATGACTGGTTGGAATATTTCTCAATCTCAGGCTTAGATTCGTGGATGAAAGGGGTGAGTTTAAACTTAATTCTCAATTTACTTATGACACCCAAGCAGTCATATGACCATTTGAAACCGATGCTGAACTTTAACTCTTGTAGGAATCTGTCTGCTTCCTTTCTAGTATTCCTACTATTGCATATAAAAGGCCCTAGTTGACTTTTTATCTTGAAATCGGTTTTATTCTTGGTCGGAAGGAAATTGATCTCATTAGAATGCAAGATCTACCTGATGTACTCTAAATAAAATATCCTCATTGGGAGTTATTTGGGAAGGTTGTAAGGAACTAGTTGGCTTCCATACACTCCGGTCTCTATATGATTCTAGTATAACTACTAGTCTCCTATCTTGCTCTGATCTGATAATTGTAGACCCTTTTTAATTTCATCATTGATTCTGAGCTGAATGTTATTTCTAAGCATATTAACTACTGGATATACAAAAGAATCATTAAAGTCTTTGAAACTAAATTCAGAGGAACCATTTTTTATCAAGGATGTGCAAAAGATAACAGATTGGGGGTTACCCTCTATATCCAGTTTTTGTAGGTTGATTGCAAACCTTTCTAACTGAAAATATACAAAAAATGAAACAATAATGAGGAGTATTTGAATACTCCTTGTTCTAGAAATTTGATCAATTTATCATGCATGGCATCTACCACAAATTGGGAAAAATTGAAAACTATAGATGGAAGCTGAACTTGGAAAAAGATACAGAGGAAACCAAGGATGGATTCATCTAGATGCTCATCAGTGAAATATCCTAAAATACAGGACAAAATGGTCACAATTTTTTTTATTCTTTCAGGGAACATGGTACAAGAGTATGGTAGGTTGTTTTTAGGAAATTGAGCCAATTCAGGGAGGAAATTCTGAAATATTTTAGACCTTTTATGGAAATCTAGCTTTAGGTAAAGCTTAGTAAGGGTCTCAATGGAGAAAGGCACTCCCTCTAGTTGTGATTGAATGTGTAGTATTTGATTAATGGATTGGTACTTAGATAGTAAATATTCTTTGGTCGCAGACTATGGCCTTCGCTTGGCAAATAGCCAGCTAAGTACGCTTTGACGACATTAGGGAACCGATAGGTCTATGAATGTGTATTTGGGTAGGTTATAATTCCACGGGGATGAACATCATCTGCCTCATCAACAAATTTTTCATGGATCCAAATGAATGGAGTGTGGAGTCTAAAAAGGTTGCTCTCACTACGTTGTCATTTATTCTAAAGTCATTATCGGCCAAATGAGTGTGGTCTACATATAATAGGGGTGGTTGTAAAGGGTTTATAGTTTGGACGCTTTGGGAAGCCATCAATTTGGTTCAATTATTGAATTAATAAGCTTATTTGATGGTGTTGGGTATTCAAAATTACCTAGAATATCAATAATTTGGTCATGGAAGGGGTCCGAATAGTGGTAGGCTTCAATTCTGACTGGAAATGGATTTTTCAGTTTCTTTTGCAAATCGACAGAAAATAGGAAAATAACGGAATAGGGTAGGGTTTTATTATTTTTGAACTTGGCAGTTTATCTCTTGGTGCGGGTGGTTTATTGCATGCTGAAAGGTGTTTTGGTGGTTTGGGAATGGGGGGTGCGATAAAACATGGTAGAGCTGCGTGGTAGGGGAGCGGGTGGATAAAACCACCCATTTCGCACCCCCCCTTGGTTTTAAATATCGGATGTCGGGGAGTGCGAAAAGGTTTATTGGACATTAGACCTTATTGACAGTGATCGGATGGTTGACAGGTGTTGCGAAATCATTCAAATGAGGTGGGATCAAGAAATTATTTAAGCGGAAGGTTTAAATAAAAAAGGTGGGTCGGGAAATATATTAAGCGTGGTTAAGTCAAAAAAGGGGTTCCACTTAATATTTTGCACTGTGGACTATTGAAAAGTGTATTTTATTGTTTTATGCAAACATAAAGTTAGTCAAGGGGAAAAGGGGGTTTTCAAAGGTGAAAAGGGTTTTTTAGGAAAAGGGGAAGGGGTTAGAAAATGTTTTTGAAAGGGGAAAGGGATTTTAGCAAGGGTAAAGGGATTTTAGCGAGGGGAAAGAGATTTTAGCCAGGGGAAGGGTTAGAAAGATATTTATGATAAGCATAACGATGCTTATATAACTTTTAAAAAGTATTCTACCTACCCTTTATTTATCCTAACATTTTCTCTTTTCTTTATTGGGTGCATTTGAGCTTGCCGACCCTTTTATTTTATTTTGATAAACAAAATAACTTATTTCTAACTTTATACCTTCCAATGGCTCAGATTAAAGTTAGGAGCTCATTTTTATTCTCTACCTTGCTACTGATCTGCCAAGATTAAATGGTTTGGTCAGAACTTTATTCAATAACTATCATAACATAAAATTTAAAGGCATGAATGATCAAGATTAGACTATATGATCATCAAGAATTGTGGCATTTTAAACAAGCTACACACAATTTATTTGCAAAAGTAAAGTAAACTAAGAGTAGTGGCATTTGAATGTGCAACACTTTCATAATTTATTTTTTCTTCTTTTTATGGGGTTCATATTTTATATCTTTTTTATCTTTCTTTCTTTTGGTCTTTTGATTATTCTTTTAGGAAATACCCTCTTTTCATTTTTTAATATGGAAAACATTTGCAGAAATGAAAAGGTATATACAATATTACAAGACTTAGCATAGTCAATTCACAATTATGATCCCTATTATTATAGGACCCTAACAAGTTAATGAAAAATTTTAAAATTTTATATGAATGATTAGATTTTAATCATATATATATATATATATATATATATATATATATATATATATGAGGAACTTACTAATTTAATATCTCTACAGTTATATTAATAAATATGAAGGTAAAATGGTAAATCTTGATAATCAGAATAAGAGACAACTAGAATATATCAATATATTTCATTTATGATCATGGATAAAGATTTACATTAAAATATAAATAAATATAAGAATCTTCCACAAAAATTTCCTATCAACATAAATAAAAACAAATTTTTATAAAAGAATCTCAATAATTTTCATAACAAAAAAGATTATAAATTTTTGGTATAGTAAAATTAAGTGTTACTATTATTATTTAAATATTCCAACCCCCTTGCTCATCATTAATATATATTTTTACATAATCATCATATTTTTGGTTTCCCATAGATAACAATATTATTTTCTGCTTTTTTTTTCTGTATTAAATTCAAGGCACATGCAAACAAAAAAACATGTAAAATATTTGAACCAGCCAAGCCACCCGCCCAACTACATACGTCTATATATTGTATTTCCTTCACCATTAATCCTCAATCATTGTACCAATAGGATAGAGGATCAAGTTTTATGATGATGTATCATTATCATGAAAAGATAAATGAAAGCACTAAATTATATATATTTTCGAAAATCTTGGTAAATGAAAAATGTATTAAGAAGGTATCACTTAAACTTGATGATGGGTTGTTGATTAAGTTTGCAAGGCGCAACCGCTTTTGAAAGTCACGTGGGAATTGGAAGTTGAAGATGTAGCAACTCCCATGATGATTCCCTCGAATATCGTGGGACCATACTGTATACAATCGATGATGTGCAAAGATGACGACGATGGTGTAGTAACTGTGTTCCTTAATTATATCATGCACTGTAGATTCCAAGTTTCCAACAACAGGGACGATAGATGCCAAGTTTCCAACAACATGAGGAGGATGGAATTTCATCCGGTAGCCATAGTACAACGCATAATAGGCATTAATATCATTTTCGGAAAAATATTGATCGTCAAAAATACGTTTTCAACTGTTCCAAACCCATCCATAAAAACGTGCATTGAAAATTTGTGAATGTTAAATACGGTTAAAATGGTCTATGACAGGAAAAATGCCCCTCAAATTCCATCCTTGATCGCCATAAGCCAATACCAGCAACACTGCATTATAGTAGGCATTGACAGCCTCACTAGTGCTTTCATGATTTCTCCCATCAGCGAACTTTGTCAATCCAGAGGCCTAGGAATGAAGGGTCCATAGATCGAAATTCCTCAGCCGCGTAATATTCGCCAAGCTTCGGTCAGTAGACCCAGTCAAATAATCCTTGACAATGGAATTAAACTGAGACCTAAAGGTGCGCCCCCAGTCAGCGTCCAGCTTGGCAAGCATGACGCTAGCGTTAACGAAGTAGCCGAAATGGTAGTGATGATCGTTGTAATGCCCAAGTCCAAAGTCGGCATTGGCATCGTTGGCATCGTTTTGGCTCACGAGTCTACTCCACTTGCTGTCAAAGAAGAGCCCATTGTGGGGAAAGGTTCCATTGAGCCATGGAGTTAGGTATTTCTCCAAAAACTGCTACACCATGGCGACTACCGCTTTCTCACCCAATTCTTCTCCAATCAATGCAAGCCCCGCATCTCTGGCGATGGCTTTTCCGAAGAAGTAAGCGAATGGGTACTGATTGGCTAACGATTAGCCACGTCCTGTTGCAGGGATACATTGAGGTGACTCTGCTCTTCTAAGTTTATTGGTTTGAGTCCTCTAATGGAATGCCAAGTAATGTTACTGGGCTTTCTTGGAGAATCCATGAATCTGTGACAACGCGAACAAGGAAATCAAAGGAATAGTTCCAACTATTATTCAAGAATTATTGTGTTATGAGATTTTGATATTGTTTTCTCTCTGTTATAGTTTTATATGAATGATATACTTGTTTCCTTACCATATTTTCTTTCTTTAGTGATTTTCCTATGAGGTATATTAGAAGAATTCTTTTCATGAAAGCTCTGTTTTGTTGGGACTGTCATTTTGTGTAATTTTCCTTCTTGATTAATGAATTCATGGCACACATGGCTATCTTTCTCCTTTATATCTCTTACAGTTGTGACATTTTATAATTTGAACTAGTTACCTAAGTTTCATTTATGATCCAACAGAAAAACCCTTAATCTTTCAAAACCCTAAAGCTGACCTATTTAGCCTAAAATCCATTCTTCCTCCAATCAAACCCTTTTGCTGTGATTTTGATAGAGATATCTCTCTCTGGTTGGGTAGGGCTAGCTGTCAAACTAAAAGCATGGTTTGAGGTTACCTCTATCAATATCCTTGCAGCCTTGGGACATTGTGGAGGCTAACACGTTCCAACTTAGAGTGTGTACAAATACATTGTTTTATCATGAGATAAGTGATCTCTTATTCCCAAATCTTTATTTTCATGTGGTGTTTCTCTTGTTCATGATCTTCTCTTCCCTTTATGTGCTTTGTGTTTTTTGTTGATTTAGGGTGTAATGTTGGTTCTATTTGATCCTTGTTTATCTCTCATGATATCAACACTTAATGTCCTTTTCTCTCTAGGGAATTCTAATACGAAACACATCTTAATTATCATCTAGAGTTCAATTGTGTTGGAGTTCCTCAAAAATAGCCACTGAGAATCGACCAGGTTGTCAGTTGTCCAGTTCTGAAATTCATTTTTCCTTAGCATCAGTAGGTGCATAAATGTTACCAAGGTTGAACATTCAACCCTATCATGGGTGTGTGCCCCACCCCACAACTGAAACAAGGCTGGTAGAAACTAAAACGACAGTCTTCCTCTTGGCATCCATATGACTAGAAATAATATGACCAAATTGGAAATACAATTTAGGACCATTTGAAGTAAAAAGAAAGTTAAATTATGTAAACACAAAATATGTAAACTAGGGATCATAATTCTAATGTTACGAACTATGAATTTTATACAGGGGTGCATACCTTCTTGACATTCATGAGGTCATTATCATTGTCAATTGGTAGTGATGTAGTCCATATTCTCTTACGTTGTAAGGTTTCGGTGAAGTCATTCCTTTAAGCCTGTAAATTTGTATCCAATTTCCCATATTATGAGCCTTGGATCATTTCAAATATTCCCCATTTGCTGAAACTATATGATTTCCAACAATTGACATTGTTTAGTAGGCACTTTCTTTCTTTAAGAGTTCTTCTTCTTTAAGGTGACATGAACCCGCCTTTGTTATTATCTTGATAGAAATTTTGAGTTTGGTGCTGAAGAGTAGAATTAATAGAGAAGTTGGGGCATTAGGTTTAACCATAATGGGGCAATCCTGAATTCTATGTCCAAGTATTTGGCACCTGAAATAGGGATTCTAGAGGTTGATGTACCTCATTGGATGTTTAATAAATTTTTCCCCAACCCTAATTCATAGAAATTAATTGAAACAAGCTAATGGATAACACCACAATAGGCACATAAATGCTATCTAGAAAGCATTGAAACTACATAGGTAGGTTGGGTCATTCAACCCACTCAGGAAAACATAGATGGGTAGATTATTTAGGCGAGAAACTATCATCTATGAAGATAACATCACTAAGGTGATCTTAGAGAGCCATGTGCCATGGAACACAATATAAAGTGTAACTCTTCTTGAAGCAAAAATAGAAAAAATCCTTGTGTCTGGGTTTAGGGGCTCAGAGAGTGCCACCATGTGGCTCATGGACTTCTTAATATAGACCCTAAAAATGGCTTGCAAGAATCTGGTGGATGGAATAATGAGCAGTTTGTGATTTTTGAACATGTCATAATCACCATATTGCTCAATCAACATAAACATCCAGTGTAATGTCATTAGGATTATTTCAATACCTTGTGGAAGGTTTTTGGTACAAACTTTTATGGATATTTTTGGTGGAACCATTCTCATAGTTAGAATATGAAACACTTTTTATGGATGATAACCATGTTCTAATGATCAAATGGCCTATCTTTGGTTCATGGGATGCAATTAACGTGCCCCTTGGCTGCCTTGGAATAGGTGTAATGAGCACTCAGAGACACCATAGGCTAACTAAATTTTCATGACAAGTAATTAATACAACAATGCATAAGGGATGCATATATACCTAAAAATATGTTATGGTTGTAATAAGGATTCCAATATTTATAAATTCATAACATACATTGTAGGTTGTTAGATTTGTCTTTCTTTTATTTAATGTCATTGAGATTCATGAGCATGGTTTGAAGGTTGCAATATTTTATTATTATTTATCATTGTTATATTTTTGGGTAGTCTTTTTAATAAATTTTACTAGGCATCATTTTTATCTACATTTTTATGCACGTCTAGTAGTTGTATTAATGGCTTGATGCAATAACATTGTTGGAAATCATTTCTTTGCATATTTTAAATGCAAAAGGTCACTTATTTAAAATAGACATTACATTGTGAGATTTTATCCAATTTTTTTTTTAAATCTTCTCAGATTTTCTTTGAGTTTTTAGATAGATCTAGATAATCAAGTCGAGTATCTAAATTATAGCTCTCAAAAATTGATTTTTCTTTGCCATCTCTTAATGTTCAGACTCCATTCAATTAATTCATATTTAGTAGGTTCTATTTTATGTAATAGATTTTGGGTTTATGAAGAGAAGAGAACATACATATTGTACTTTAACATTGTAAAAGATAGAATAAAAAGAAGTATTTCTTTTTTTCTTAGTTTTAGTTAAAAAATATGTGTACAACCACATTTACCTCCATATTTCATCATACCACCATTATGTATCATAGGAAAAATCATTATGAGTACTATAAACATATTTTTTGGCAATATCAAGGTGTGAATCTAATTGAAATTTTACTATATTACATATCATTGTTGATGAAAATTTAAATATATATAATATTATGACATAAAAAAAAAAATATTATATAATTAAAGGACAGACCTATGTATTATTTTAAAATTTTAAATAATATTAATTTTAGAAAAAATAATAAATGTTTGATTATTATTAAGTTAAATGATATGTTTTTGATAATTATGTTTGAAATATTAAATTTTCAAAATTCAAAAAACCAGAGAAATTCAAAATATTGTATATAAATATATATACACATCATGTTCCCAAATAAATGGTGTTAAAAAAAAACCCTTAAAAGATGACCTCAAACATAATTATTGACAAAATCAAATTGGGAGCAGATCCCATTTTTAATGAACAAGACGAATATAATAATGTGACTGATGTCAAATATTTGAAGAAGGTGATACCATATTCTCTACTTGGGTTGAGTGAAAACATTAAAAGCAGACATTCCAACTTTACAACAGTCATCTAAAGTCCCACAGAATGTAATATTGTGTTCTTATAAGCTAGCTTTTGATTGTTTGAACAATGAGGCAGAAGTTAAGGCCTTGATCACCAGTCTCTGAATTTTGAAAAGGCTAGGTGCGAAGAGAATTACAGTATATGGTGACTCCGAGTTTGTGATAAAATAGGTAAAAAAGGAGTACTAGGCCAAACATCCTAGAATGAGAGATTATTGTAATGATTTTCTTGATATTATTAAAACTTTTCCAGAATATACGTTGTTTATGATTCCTAGAAGTCAGAATTTTATGGCTGATTCACTTGCCACAATGGCCAACAATTTTAAGATTCTTATTCATGCTACTAAAAAGTTTGAAACTCATGTGAAGCATCGCCTGAATATCCCTAAAAATCTGAGATACTGGCAAGTAGTTTGGGATGATAAACAGATAATCACTTTCTGTAGATGGAAGAGGAGTTTGCTAACTCCCATTTTGATGAGGTGTATGATGAATATGATCAGGTAATTGAAGTTTTTGAAGTTGAGGTTCTGCAACTAAAGGAAAATAACATTCCACGAGGTATAGTACCTTTGGAAGATATATTCGATCATGATGATGTCACCAAAAATCCAACAATGGTCACCACAGAAGCAGGTGTCGAAGATGTAAACATTGGTACAACGGATAACCCCAAGATGATCAAGTTATCGAGGTCTTTATCCCCCGAGTTCAAAAGTAAATACACATCTCTCTTGAGTGAGTTTTCTGATGTGTTCTATTAGGTCCCTATATTACTAGTATAGTCCCTTATTGTTGTTAATGTAACCCCCTTATTATTATTATTGTACCCTTGTAACCCCCATATTGTTATTATTGTGCCCTTAAATTATTATTGTTAGGTCGGCTAGGATTACATTGTGGCCCCACTAGGATTACATTATGGCCCCATGGACTCCTATATATAGAAAGGAGGTTTTATCATTTGAATCATCCAAGAATTGTTCATTCATGTAATATATTGGAGGTTTCCCCCTCCAAGTGGCTTATTTCTAAGGCGTTGATATCATTTTTCTTCTATTTTTGGAGCTGGTTTCCCAACATTTAGTATCATAGCTTTGGATTCTAGGGTTTCGCTGCTCCAAACAGGTCATCGTGGAATTTTCGCTATAACATTTTTGCTACGAAGGTTAAGAAGCTCAAATTTTTAGAGCACGAAGTGAAATCCTGAGGAACATCGTCGCAAAATTTTAGAGCTTTGTTCACAACATTTTCAGATATATGATCTGTGGAAGTTAGGGATTTTTGTAAGCTCCTGAATTTAACCTAAACAGGTCATCGTGGAATTTTTGCTATAACTTTTTTTCTACGAAGGTTCAGAAGAGGAAATTTGTAGAGTGCAAAGCCGAAATCCTAAGGAACATCGTTGCAACATTTCAGTGCTTGGTTCGAAATATTTTCAAAGATATGGTATGTGGAAATTAAGGATTTTTCAGGCTCTCGAATTTCATCTCAAAGAGGTGATCATGGGAAAATCATCATCTCTCTCTCTCTCTCTCTAAGCATCAGATTGGAATTTGGTAAAAAGTGGCAGAAAATACACGAATTGTAGTTTCATTTTTATCAAATTCAGAGCCGAAGGAGGAAATAGTGACACGTGGTACGCCGTAAAAGTTCATTCTACTGAACTAGTCCATAATTAGGTCATTGTGGGAGATTGGGCATAACTTTTCCTTGAAGCATCCAAATCAGGTCAGAACTGTAGCATTTGAAAGAAGCTTCAGAGGGCTACTATAAGGCCAAATTTCAGATATTTAGGATCCACAACTATAGATATAATTCAATTTCAATATCGAGCTCCTCAAAAGCAAGTAAAAGTGTATTTTGTTTTCCGACCGCATAAGTCTTGTTTGAATAATCAAGTTGAATCGATTCAAGGGCATATTGTAGAATAGATATTAGTTGTGGATTCTAAAATTTCCCTAAAAATAAATCAACACCCATTAAACTTTAGAAGGCTCTACTATACTCATGAAGACGAAGACTTCCAACATGACATATCAAATTTACAAGAGCAAGTGCAACAAATTTCGCTCTCGCAAAGAGCAACAAAAAATGACATGGAAGTTTTGAAGAAAGGCATGGAAACTAAGATGGATGTTTTGAAGAAAGGCGTGGAATCTAAGATAGATGGTTTGAAGAATGACATGGAAGCTAAGATATATGGCATGGAAGTTGGCATGGAATCTAAGATGGATGACATGGAAGCTAAGATTGATGAAAAAATGGAAAACATGAAGAATGATCTAAAAGCAGACATGGAAGGTTTGACAGAGTTGACACAGCAAATGTTTCCTAATGGTGAAAAGATAGCAGAGGAAAATCATGATGAGAACAAAATAAATGTTAATCATGATTTCATAAACTCTAATGTTGGCGGGAAGAACCACCATATTCCAAAGATGGATAAGTGAGCATGTTCACGGGAAAAAGAATCCAAAGGATCCTGTAACATGGATACTACAGATGGAGCAATATTTTGATCTCCATAATGTGCAAAACACACAAAAGGTATGCATTGTAACTTTACATTTAGAACAAAATACATTTGTATGGTATCGATGGCTTTGCTCCCGTAAAAAAATTGTCACTTGGTCAATTTTTACGGAGGAAATGATAGCACATTATGAGGATACAAAGAGCAACACCTTCTTTAGCCAATCGATAAATCTCAAACAAAAGGGTTTAGTGGGGGAGCACATTGAGGACTTCCAAAAATTGAATATAAGGGTAACTGATATTCCAGAGGAACACAGGATTGATCTCTTCATAGGTACTTTAAAAGATAACATCCAACATGAAGTTCGCGTTTTGGAACCTGATTCATTGGAGAAGGCATTCAGGTTGGCAAGAAAAATTGAATGTAAAATTATGGCGACAAGGAAGCCTACCACTCACTTCTATAAAGAAGGAAGTTTTGCTACGCCTAGATTTCCACAACCTACAAGGTTGACACCACAAAAAATGGAAGAAAAAAGAGCAAAAGGGCTTTGCTACAGTTGTGATAGAAAATACACTAAAGGTCATAAGTGTGCTGAGAAGAAATTATTTTACATAGATTGTGAGGAGGAAGAAGAAAATGAACAAGAAGAGGATATACACCAGGAACCAGCCCTAGAAGAGGAAGAAATGAATCTGACCATATCGTGTAATGCACTGGCAGGAATTACCACTCCTCAAGCTCTCAAGATAGAAGGACATATCAAGAATAAAAAGGTAATAGTGTTGATTGATTCAGGTAGCACCCATAATTTTATTCATTGTAAGGTAGCCAAGGAATTAAATTGTTTCCTATACCCAGCACCAGAATGTCAAGTGATGGTTCCAAATGGAGGAACTATAAATTTCTCTGGAAAATGCCATAATATCAAGCTAACCATGGGGGAATATGTATTGAATAGTCCAATGCTTTCCATTCCTATGGGAGGTGCTGATGTTGTACTAGGAGTACAATGGTTACAATATTTGGGGATGATAGCTTTTAATTTTCAAGAACTTTTCTTGAAATTTTTTTCAGAAGGAAAGGATCTCATTAAGTGGAAGAACTTACCAAATGAATATTCTAGATGGGAGGATGAAAATTTTATGCAGAAGCACCCAGAGCTACTCAAGCATTGAGGAGAACACTTTTTTGAAGGAGAGGGGCATGTTGGGTCCCTATATTACTAGTATAGTCCCTTATTGTTGTTAGTGTAACCCCCTTATTGTTATTATTGTACCCCTGTAACCGCCATATTGTTATTATTGTGCCCTTAAATTATTATTTTTAGGTCGGCTAGGATTACATTGTGGCCCCATGGACTCCTATATATAGAAAGGAGGTTTTGTAATTTGAATCATCCAAGAATTGTTCATTCATGTAATGTATTATAGGTTACCCCCTCGAAGTGGCTTATTTCTAAGGCATTGATATCCCTTTTCTTATATTTTTGGAGTTGGTTCCCAACATATTCGCTTGGGAGTATTCATATTTAAAAGTGTACAGTAAAAACATCATCCAACACACCATCCCAATCAAGCCGGATCAAAATGAATTTTTCCAGAAGCTAAGGAGAATCAATCCTAAACTAATGCCATAGATCGAGAAAGAGGTAAATAGACTTTACAAAGATGGAATTATAGTTCCTATTTGATTTTCAAATTGGATGTCAAACCTCGTGCCGGTAAGGAAGAAGACAGGGGATATTCGTCTTTGAATAGATTTCATGAATCTAAACAAGGTGTCCCTAAAGGACAATTATCCTTTGCTTAAGATGGGCCACATTTTGTAGAGGGTTGTTAGAGCTTCAAGGACATCACTTCTCGATAGATATTCAAGATACAACCAGATTTTGGTGCATGAAGATGATTAAGAGAAAACAACATTTACAACGCCATGAGGTACCTTCATGTACACCAAAATTCCATTTGGGCTCAAGAATACAGGGGCTACATTTCAACAGGCTATGGAAATCACTTTCACAAATGAGAAGGATGTATTTCTTTTGGTTTACCTTGATAATGTTATTGTCTTCTCACATTCAGATGATGATAACCTAAACGACTTGGGAAAGTGTTTCAAAAATGCAAAAAATTTGGCATCTCGCTGAATCCTAAGAAAATCTTATTTTCCATGGAGGAGGGAAAACGACTTGGGCACATCATCTCAAAATATGGTATCCACATTGATCCCTCTAGGATCAAAGATATTCAGCAATTGGACTTCCCAAGGAACAAAAAGGAGATCCACTCATTCAATGGTAAGATAATTTTTTTGAGAAGATTCATCCTCAATCTCGATGATCACCTTAGAGACATGACAAACATGTTGAAAATGGACAACGAGGTAAGATGGAAAGAAGATGAAAATAAATCATTTAATTCAGTGAAATTTTCTTTAACATGTGCTCCCACATTGATAATCCCTGATTATACTTTAGAATTCATTATCTTTTCATTCTCTTCTAAGCACTCTTTCGCTGACGTACTAATGCAGAAAAAAGATTCAATGACAATGCAGCCAATTGACTTTTTTATCCAGACCATAAGAGATGCAGCGCTAAGATACAACATTATCGAAAAACAATATTTTTCCTTCGTGAAAGAATTGAATGGATTTCGGTTATACATCCTACAATCTCACATCATAGCTTATGTTTCAAATGCAGCGATGAAAGATGTGTTGATGCAAATTGATCCCGAACGGAGGCAAGGGAAATGGATTGCAGCCATGCCGGAATATGATTTGGGGATCAAGATGACAAAGCTGATCAAGGGATAGGGTTTGGCATAGTTGATGGCAGAATCTAATTTGCATGCATTGGACATAAATCTGATATTTTCACTTTTAGAAGAGGAGGTTGATGGCTCGTTGACACAGGTATCTCAAATTTTCATTTCATCCCCTTGGTATGCTAATATTTTTTATGTACTGCAGCACTTAAATCCTCCATCGGGTCTGTCTAAAAGCAAAGGTAGAACACTAAAATTAAAGGCTTCAAAATATTGTATTTTAGACAGTGTTTTGTATTGGAAAGACCTCAGAGGCATTTTTTTAAAAGTGAAGCGAAGGAAGTGATGAATGACTTTCACAAGGGTGATTGTGGTGGTCATTTATTTTGGAATACCAAAATGAACAAATTTGAGGGCTAGTTTCTATTAGCCCACTCTTTTTTCTAATGTGTAGAAGACCGTGTTGAGCTGTCACGAATGTCAAATTTTCCAAGGGAAGAGGAAGTTTATCCCGTTGCCTTTGCATCCCATATCAGTCCAGGCAACATTTTAGCAATGGGGTATTGATTTCATAGGTGAGATCCATCCTTCATCATCCACCCAGCACAAGTGGATTTTGACGGTTACAGATTATTTTACAAAGTGGATTGAAGTAATCCCAACTAGGCAAGAAAATTATTTGGTTATCATTCAATTTTTGGAATCTAATATTTTTTCTAGATTTGGTTGTCTGCAGAAGATAATAACAGATAACGCAGCTGCATTTAAGCCATAAAATATGGTGCAATTTTTTGAGAAGTACAATATCACGTTGGGTCATTCAACTGCATACTACCCATAAGGCAATGGACTTGTTGAGTCTTCGAATAAGTCTTTGGTCAATACTATCAAGAAGATGCTAGAGGTAAATAAGACAAATTGGCATAAGAAACTCATCAATGCCTTGTGGGCAAACAAAGTAAGTAATAAAAAATCCATATGCATGTCGCCTTTTGAGTTAGTGTATGGATTTGATACAGTCTTTCCTACTTCTCTTGTTGTTCCAGTCATGAACATATTGCAGGAAGTTGGCAGTGAACCGAATGATGTTCAGCGACGGATAAACCAAATGATTCATTTGCAACAAACTGTGGAGGAAGTGTTTCAGAAAACTTCTAAGGTTCAAGAAAGAATCAAGAAATTGTATTACTGGAAAACAAAGGTGGATGACTTCAATATAAGTGATATGGTCCTTCGTTGGGATTCTTTAAATGAAGATAAATGAAAGCTCAATATGTTCATGAATTTTTGGAAGGGACCATAGAAAATTTTAGCTTCAAGAGGGAAGCATGTCTACTTATTGGAGGAAATGGATGGAAAATACTATGGAGGAGGACCAATCAATGGTAGGCTTCTCAAGCACTACCTCTTTTGATCAAATTTCTGAAGTTTCTTAGCATCATTGTACATATAATTTTACTTTTATGTCGAAGTGTGAAGGAGTTAATCATAAAATTTTGAAGCCTGAGGTGAAGACCATAAGGTCTCCTTGATTGGATGTTGATTTTTAAGTTTAGTAAGTTTTGGTTTCAGTTAAATCTAGTTCATTTTTTCAATGAGTTTTCAGTTTTGATTTTGGTCTCTTTATTTTTGACTCCATGCCCAATGGATAAGGCTACTTGGTCTACAATGTTCTTGACACCTCCAAGGATCTTCCATCCCTAGCTGGTGCCAATGTTAGTGTATGTCAGTTCTACCGATCACTAGTGATCAAATATGCTCTTACAAGGCTTTTGTTAAGGTCTTAAGTCGATTTTTTATGGTTTCAATAGGTCTTCAAATAAAAATTTGGTCACTAGCTAGTGTGTCTAGGTGTGTTACTACTCCTTTCAGAAAAATCATGTTTTGGTCATTGCCATCATCCATTTTGATGAGCCACCACTGAAATGTCTCCATCACCAATCTCATTCACCTCACCATGGTCATGATTTCATGAAGTGTCATTAGGTTTTAGGGTCAAAATCATTAAACATCTTTCATTTCAGCAATAAATCCAACATTGAAGGAGTAGTAAGATAGAAAAATGCTCAAATAAAGGTTTTGAAGTCTAATTTCATTTCAAATGTGAATGTAATATGTTTCTCAAAGGTTCTAAAGCTGTGAAGTTTCAAATCAAAAGTGAAAAGACTTGGTGGGGCCACTTGACCACCAAAAGTGAAAAGTGATCTCCAAAGCTACAAAATACCCAGAAGAGTTTTCATTTGCTCATTACATCCTCAAAAATCCTCTATCTAGCAAGAAATATCACTCTCACCCTTACAAAATAAATTCCTTTACTCAAGAATGCCATTTCTCCTCAGCGTAGTGCTTTTGCTACACTTTCTCCTTTTTTGGCAGAAATCATCATTGAAGTGGATTTTTCATCACCAAATAAATTCTAGTGTATCAATGATAAATACGTGGGCCTTCCAAAACATCTCTTGTGTCTTCATTTTATGATTGGAAGAAGAAATTCCCTCTTCTAGGGTTTCTAGTTCATTGTCTTGGTTTCATGTTGACATTGATAAATTTCTGAAATAAACCCTATGTTTGAAGCTCACTCACCTTCCCTCACCTATTATACACCTAACTAATCATTTTCCCCAAACCATACTCCTAATTTTCCTTATTTTCCTACAAACCCTTGCTTAGACTAAACATTTCTAGGTTAGGATTGTTTTTTCCCTCTTTGAACCCCTTCCTCTCATCCATTCCCTCAAATTTCACTTTCCCGTACTCCCTAACATCTCTCCCTACTCCCCTAAATTTTCTCAAGAATTTAGGAATCCCTCGACCCCTTCATCTCCCTTCATTCCTAAAAATTAACCAAATCCCCTATTTTTTCCCCTTCATTAAACCCTAATTCCCTTTCCCATTGAGCTAGGGTCATCGGTGGATTCTGAAACCACTAAGCACAAAAGGCACAAAGGAGGTCAAATCAGCAGATATGATCCCACTTCAACAAATCAGGTCATGTCTTCACCCTTCCTTAAAAAATCATTTCAGGATGTTGGTTTCCTTACCTTTTTCCAAAAGGTGGAGAAATTTGGTTTTCATGAAAAACTCACCAGTACTTTTGCCACTAGATTGAGGAGAGAAAAAATGACTATTTCAGGGGTGGTGTTCACTCTTTCCATAGATTTTATTTCATAGGCCACAGGGATTCCAAACAATGGAGAAATTTGGTTCAAAAGTAGAGACCTTGACCTTGAAAGCTATAAAATGTACTTGAAGCCAGCATACAAAGCAACTCCTAAACACATATTTTTATTTCAGTACTTGTTGGACAGATATTTCCCTCTCACGAAATTGATCATGAGGTACTTCACATGTGAGCTCAGTACTCAAGGTTATGCCAATATCATATGAGGCTCTTCATGCATTTCACCGGTGTGAAAACCCTAAACTTACCTCATTACCTCTACAAGAGCATGGTAAAGATGTCAAAGAAGCTAAGGAGGATGGGAGAGAATCATCATGCTAGTTTGTGTCACCGTGGCTTGGTTAAGGTCTTGGTTTTCCATCAGCTATCACAGATCAATTTTTCATGGGAAGGTTTTGTTTATTCAAATTCTCTTTGTGTCTTCTCTATCTCAATCTATCAGTCACTCTACACCCTTGGCTTCACCATCATATCAAGAGGTTTCTTCCTCAAGAAAACCTACCAAAATAGTTCTTAGGCCAGAGGTGACACAAACTTATGTCAGAGGTAAGAGCCTTTTGTTTTCTCCAAATATTGTTGAAAGGGCCAAGCCTACATCAGCTGAACATGGATCATCATCACACCATGAGGCACCATTGAAATATTAGAAGCCATTCCATCTTGAAACTGACATGGAAGACTTGGAGGTGAATGAAGAGAACAAGACACTAGAGCAGATCATTATGGAAAAGGATGTTGAGGTCATAGAGCTTAAGGAGAGCTTGTCAAAGGCCGAATTTTTGGCTTCATTCTTGCAGCAAGAGAATATGCAATTAAAGGTAAATAAACTACTATTGAATAAGCCCAAGGTTGATTTGAGCAAAGAATATGTAAAAGGTAAGGCAACGGTTGATATTTAGGATTCATATTATTAGGAAGATAAGGTTAGAATAAAGATACCAAAGATAAGTGGCCTTAAGAGGAAGAAGCATCTCCACCAAGAACTCAAATGACAGTTGATGAGCTCATCTTGGTAGAAATTGAAATTGACAAGGTAGGATGGCTTGATAGAGTGAACTTCCACGTGGAAATGATCCTCAAGAAGGTAAATAGGAACAAAAACCTACAAATACACATGGCCAAGCATTATTACACAAGAAATCAGGTCTATAAGGTAAGAATCAAGCAGTTGAAGGAAACACTGAAGGAAACCCTAATGAGGTAAAAAGAGAAGGATAAGTTGGATTTGCTTGCTGAATCCTCCCTCGTAGCATAACACATCATCATAGGGCTTCATGGAACAATTTTGGTGAAAATTTGAAGAAATTTTTGGTATTTCGTGTCTTTTGGCAAAATTGGAAATTGCAGAACAGTCAAAAGCGCAGTGGCAAGAAGAATCCAAATGCCAAAAATTTGATATGCCTGGATAGATATTGATGCATACACGTCAGCTATCCACTTTGGGTGCCTTTTCAATAAACTGGTGGAGAGAAAAGGTCAAAAAAGGGGTCAAAAATACACTTTCTTCCTCTATTTTGAAATAGGCATTGCACTTTTGGGAGTAGCTGTGGGAAAATACATGTTTCTTTGTCATGGATTGTACATTTGACTTGCTTAAGGTGTCTAATGACAACTAGACATCCTCCGCTTTTCAGAATATCTTTTAGAAGTGGATTTGGAGTATGGCAAGGCCTCCAAAATCCTCTCACAAGTGAGGCACTGCGCTTTATCACAAGTGTGTTGCTCTTTCTTAGTCAGGTGCTATGCTTTTCCCTGCGTGAAATTTTTCGAGGTTTTTTGTACGGACCCCCCATGCAAAAAAATGACAAAAATGAAAAGAAGGACGTTTAGGGTCCCACCTGACTATGCTGACATGAATCCCGAGTTCTCAGGCTAACCGCAACGACGAGAAAATCTTGGGAACAAGGGGCTCAGCTCTAACCTCACACCCTGAAAAGACACAAATGAGTTGAAATGAGCCATATTGGCCCATATATCACCCATTTCTTATTATTTGATAGACCATAACAGGAGCTCAGAGTACCCGATCGCAAAACCACAAGAAACACAATTTTCAGTGCTTCATCATGTTCAAACTAGGCCCCATAAATCCATGTCTAAGAAAAAATTCAGTTTCAGTAACAACATGTGTGCCCTCTCTTATTGCTTTACATTCAAATTATTTCAAATATTTTTTTATGAAAAATATGCTTTTACTTGGGGTATTGGTTGCAAGTATTACAAATAGGCCAAAACACCATATGTCCCAGCCAATGAATGTAAAAGAGTAGGTATCATTCTACCCCTATCATGATAGGCTCCATAAGAAGCTTTGCATATCCTGACATCATTTCTTCAAAGAAATCAACACTAGGTTCCATTCACCTAACCATGTTTATCATCACCCCACCTTGCACATGATAAACACCCTTGTAGGTTGGTAGAGTCTTACCCTCCGTGGCATCCATCACTCATGTAGACCATAGACCAAAGGTCTAGAGACATGGCCATAAAAACCCAAGCCTGGGAAGAGCTTCATGTTCATTCATCCATCATACATCAAGTAAAGTTTTACCCATGTCATGTTAAAACCCCTTTCCAGGGCTATCATTCTCACAAGAAGATTAAAAAAAAAAAAATGCACCACTGTGTCTCACGCTTGGCCGATCACACCCCCATAAGCATAGCCCATCTATGACATTTTTCATCCACTTCATCACCCCCGCACTGAGATCAATCAATGGGGCCCCCACCCTCAGAAAAACACACTCCTCACACTATAGTGACAGATTATTTCATTTTTATAGTGGCACCTGTTTCCATGCTTTTACATCCAAACCCTATCTATATTCTTTTGGCAAGTGTACAAAATTTTTTTGGGAGAGCACTCCCACCCATCCATTTACATTTCTCACCTGGCAGTTGTCCCTATTCACCCTTGGTCGGAGCTAGGCATTCCTTTACCACATCACCTAGCCATGAAACTCATAGCCACCATACACCCACCTTGGATGCCCTACCAACCCCATGGATGTCTCACCAGAAATTTTTTTGACTGCCACCACTCGCATTTACAGCTCCGACCTTGGTCCACTTAACTAACATCCTCATTTATAACCATTTCTCATCATCATGCCTAATTAACCCATCACACTGTGCCCTGCTACATTAGAAACCCTGGTTCCTTGGATCAGTACTCATTTCGGTCGGTTGATGCTTCCTTCTTGTCAACTACAATAAACAAATTCCAAGAAGGAGGTAATACCTTGGATGACTCCTCACCTAAATAGGGGCATCCCCGTATGGCACTATGGGAATCATAATTTCCCATCGATGCCATTGATCCTCTTGAAATTTGACTTCAAGATAAGCTTTCATTTCAAGATGGTATCTTACTTCATAACCGTTGCACTCTATCAGAATTCATTGGAGACCCATCAATTTTTAAGCATATCTTTCATCAATGCTTACATGGGAAGGTCCCCAACAGTTAAAGAAGCACTCATTTTAAAAAAACGTTCCATACCAAGATTATGCATGTGGACACTACATTCAACCTTCTTTCAAAGAAAAATTCCCTCGAGGGCATCAACAACCATCATCATCTAGCAGTAGCAGGTCACTGCCAAAAGTGGCATAAACAAAACCACTATCTGTCAGATAAGGTTAAGTAGTCAAAACATCACGAGGATGGGACATGCTCACCTCGTAGAAATATTTTATTCATTTTGTCTCTTGCAGGTTTCCAAACAGAGCACAATGTATTTTTTACTCAAGGAAAGGGGTCTCTCAACTTAGTTCCAAAGCAATTTACTCTCTCTCTCTCTCTCTCGAAAAAGGATAAAAAATAAAAGAAACTATAATGTATTTTGGCTATGCAATTCTTCCTAGACCTCATACATTAGGGGGAAATTGCTAACACTGGAAAATTGTACGGGAAAAAGACATTAAAAATGTTAAACAGAAGGTAGAAATAAAGGGTTTCCAGAGAATAAATACATTAGAAGAGCCAAAAATTTATTTTTCCTAAGGTCAAAGGACACAATTAATGGATCACACACAATAAATACTAGAATTGAAACAGGAAACACTGGAAGTGAAACTTATGATGTTATTTGACGCAAGACAAAATCAATATAAAACCTTTCTACATGAAGATGAAACTCTTTTTCTTCGATGAAAAATATTTCTACAAAAGGTTATACGAACAAACTAAGAAAGAAAAATTTTGTTTTATTTTTCAAAACACACACTCACACACTCAAAATCTACAAAGAAAAAAAAAATGCTTACAGTGCAACTATCCTAATGCAAACAAAAAATTCTTAATGAAAGATTCTAAGGACTACTCTTAAAGCAAGAAAATGTGTTTCTCAAAGAAATCAAGAGCCCAAAACTTGACAAAACCAAAAATAAAGAAAATTCAACCTAGTAAACAGACTTCATGCTTGCTCAAAAACAAAACCAAAAAGAAAAAGAAAGGCAACAATTTTTTTTTTATCTTTCTTCTTTTTAAGGGAAAATAGAGTTCTTGAGAAAACAAAAACTACCAAAGACTTCAAGGTCAAATTCAAGCATAACGAACCTCAAATTTCACAAGCCATAGAAATCATTAATATGATAAGACTAAAGTAAAAAAAAGGGTACAAACTCATACAAAAATATTTGAATAGCATCATAAAAACCCCAACAAGAAAGGAATATTTCAAGAAAACAAGAAAACTTTTCAAGATTTGAAGTACTTTCTCAAAAAAAAAAAAAAAAAATAGAAGGGTCAACTTTCCAGAAAGAAAGGCAAAGCAATGTAAAGGGTGGGTTATAAATGAATTGAGACCAATTCACTATCCCAAAGGCTTGGAAAAACCAAGAAATTCACTAAGAATACTTGAAACCAAACTTAAAACCCAACACTTCACCAAAAGGTAAACCCTAGGTTGACTAGGTCTTTCAACAAAGAGAGACAGGAAATTGAAAATATGCAAGAAGCAAGAATCTCCAAGACAATCAATGACTAAATAGAAGCAATAAAAATCAGGCAAAACCCTTTACTGGAATTAGAATCTAAAAAAAATAATTCAAAACCAAACATACGCAACTTAACAGTGACAGACCTATGTATATGCACGATTATACTCAAGGAAACCCACATATACATGTGTTTCTTTGTACAAAAGCATGAGTATATGTGAGTATGTGAAATAAAATCTGTGTATAAATAGGCCAACAAAAAATAAATAAATTTAGGTCTGATCTAGATGATCAAACCTTTTGCCCAGATTGAAAACAAATCAAAGATAATGGAAAAATCAAGAAACCAAATAACAAGGCCCAAATCAAGAGAGAAACAACCCAAAAAAGGAAATATAATATTGTTTTCCCTAGGGGATTCACCAATTCTTTTACAGGATAAAATACCCTAGGGTTTGGGTTGGAAACCACAATAGATCAAATGGAATCTACCAACAAGAAGCAAGAAAACAAGTAGTCCTAATGCATAAACTGCTAAAGTAGGATGAAGAGAGAGTACCCATAGGTCCTAAGTTTGAAGGTGTTCCTGTAGGGTTCAAACCCTCTGCTTCCTCCAATGCTTTAAAGCCTACAACACATTCCAGGAAAACATATATACTAGTAGTAGTTCAAATCATGTTCAAGATATGAGTATTATATCATATAAGCATAAGGATATAAACCATGAAATAATACACAATTAGATCATAACATGAGTTAAACCATAAATATCATGACGTTCAAGAATAGGATATAAATTCTTTATTGATAACTGCAAAGAAATGTGGAAGAATACAACCTGATTCGACCATGGCTCCAGGTGAAACCTTCCTCAAGATCCATCCAGCCCAATCCTCAACAATCTTCTTTCTAATGCATACACATAGATATCATATAAAGGAGATGAACGTCCCAATTAGGAAACAAGTGTTTCCTATAGTTGGGAGTGAAAGAGGCAGAGGAAAAAATCAAACTTGATTAGGGACTAATTTCCTATAATATCAATACCCTATATATATATCTCCCTTTATGCCTTCCCATGAGGTGTATTTATACCACCCAAAAAGAGTTGCTTTAGTTGGGATACAGTTAGGCCATGAGCTCCTGTAGGTGGGCTTCTGATGTAACCCGTAAACCCCACCCAAAATATAGGAATTTATATTTTTTTCATATTTCAAATTATATACGCGGGTTGGGTATACATGGACCTACATGTGTATGTGTTTTTTGAAGTGAAAGGCCATGTATGGAATTTAAAATAATGTTTTTCACTAAAATTACCAAGTCTAAAGGGAAATCGTTGCCCAAGGCCATAACTCAGAGCATCAAATCTACAAGGGTGGTAAATTATGCTATAACACATGTGATTTATTTTGGTTTAGATTTGGTAGAAATGTGTGTTTGGGTCATGCTCTTAATTTAGGACCATGTGATACATTTTTGTTGTGTATGCCCCTGTCCTTAACTTTGAGAAAGGATGGTTGTGGAATTGGATGAAATATTCTTTGTTGACAACTTAATGCATATGTAGGCTAGACCTCATCATTTTTTAGTGCAAAGGAGATAGGTATGGAGGTAGGGTTTGGTATATGGACATCATACATTGTACATTTATAGCAATGGTATCCATTTTTCTATATTTTCTATTTTTTCTTTGACAAATAATGGGATTGTTGCACCAGATCCCTGGTTCATGATTATCTTTGTAGGGTCACTAGTGGGAAAAATGATATTTTGGTTCAGGATATTATGAGAGATGATTAATGTGCTTCCTTTACATTAATGTAGAATTAAAAGTCCTCAGGATTGGATGGTTTTCCTTATGAAGTCTATAAGTTCATGTGGGACTTTATTGAGGATCATATTTATTGTCTGGATGTAGAAATTGTTTTCTTCTAGCTTCCTCTTTGAGTTTCTCAAGTCTCAATTACGCCTTGATGAAACCTATTAATAGAAATGCAATGAGAGACTTTATAGGTGGTTGGAAGCCTATTATTTTTCTTATCATTTCTTACAAAATTTTGATAAAGGTTGTCGCTTTGAGGATCTGGTCAGCTGCCAAGTACGTAGTGAAACCGAAGAAGACTATGTTTTTCAAAGGGGGATGCATCCTTGATATAGTGGTTTCAGCTTGGGAGGCAATTGAATTGGCCAGAGAGATAGAGAAACAATGCCTTAATTTGAAGGCCGGCTTTAAAAATCCTATGATTGACTTTATTATTAATTCATCTTTAATATAGGTTGATGTGCTTAGGTTCCGATTCACGGTGTGTGGGTATAATGAGTGATCTTTTCACCAATGCCTTGGACTTAGTTTTTGTCACAAAGCCTTATCGCTGTGGATAGTGTTACATTAATTGATTCAATAGGGTCATTCTTCGGTGACTTTCAAATGGAAACTTGTGAATCTTCTTGTCTAGTTGCCTTGCTACAAATTGCATAGGTTGTTGACTTAAATAATTTGTTTGCTTGTTTCTAGAGAAATGAGGTTTTGGAAGATCTATTTTAAGATTAGATGACGTCAATATCGGTATGGGCCTCACAAAATGTTGAGATATTATACATCTTAGACTACATTTGTGATCAAATATATGGTATAAATAGAGTATAAATAACTTGAATTTTTCAAGGTTTTAAACTAGGGAAATTGACAGGAGAATATAAGAAATGCATTTATTAAATGTAATGAAAAATGCATAGATGATGAATTGAAACAATGGAAATCGGCTCGATGAGAGTGGTGTTTTTCAAACTATTTTTGTTCCATACAAACACTTGGGAAATGTCGAGTTGGATGGAAAGCTACATTTTGAAATGAATAATAATTTTGTCTTATAATAAATATTTATTGTCATATCATAGGAAGTTAATGACTTCCAACACACTTAGGCTGCTAATGATATTGTAATCATTTTTTTCATATACTTTAGCACCATGTTTTGTCATACCTTATGATTTAATACAGACATTTATTGAAGCTTTTTTTACCCACAATCAAATTAATATTTCCACCTAGAACTAAACTATTACAAAAGATTGATATAAAATGTTAATTAAATATTACCATATTATTTAGTGTGTTACTTTTGTAGTGAGGGTTTTGCAAATATATAGTGAGGAATGAAAATGAAACATTGTTAAAATGCATTAAGGAGTGACATTGTCAAGAAAAACTGAAATGTACATGGTTTTTCTTTTACTGTTTCAAAATTTTGATTTCATCTCACAACTTCAATTTTATAGATTATAATAGGATGTCATAATTTTAATAATATACCTTGTGGTGTCCAGGTGGTATAAACTAATTCAAAAACCCTTTGAGGAAGGTGATGAATGTTGCGAAGGATAAAAGAAAATAATGTAAAGTGGGAAGGTACAAATGTATAATTTGGCTTTCATATAGATTTTGATGTCCACTCCCTTTAAGTGATCTCTAATATTTGTTCATGAATATTCAGACCCATTCTTGTTCTTCCTCTTACTGATGTACAAGTGATTGAGTGTGATTTTACTAAAGCTGAGAATGAATTTTATACAACTTTGTATAGAAGATCTAAGGCAAGCACCTCTCTCATCCATGGAAATGAAATATAATAATAGTTTTGATTTAAATTTTTTTGTTGTGATTTTGTTTTGACTTGAAAAATATATGGTGTGTATTTCTATTTAAAGGTCCAGTTTGATTAGTTTGATGAACAAGGCAAAGTTCTTCACAATTATGCATCTATTATGAAATTTATTTTGAGGTTGTGCTAATTGTGAACGTCATTTTCTTGTCATGAGGTAAGTTCTACTTTAGAATTTCCTTTGTAAAATGATTTTTATTTTCTTTTGTAAAATATTTTTTATTGAAAAACATAATGTTGAGCCCCAATGATCAAGACTTCTTTTAATTGCCTTATGAGAAGTTATATATTAAAATTTGTTCTAATTTCTAAGTTATCAACAGCTAGATTGATGCACAATGATAACAGTTGGGATGATACACAAAAATGTTGTAATTCGAATAAGATGGCATGGAATTTGTTCTAGTTGCTACTTTATCAATAACTGGGCTGATACACAAAAGTCATCTAATCTGTAAAGCTGGCAAGGCATTTTCTTCTAGGAAGCCAAATGTGTGTTAATGGAGATTCTATTTATGTACCTTTAAAATCTTACATTGAAGAAGTGGTCAAAGAAATTAGTAACGGTGAAAGAGGAGACTCACAGAGTGCCTAATTTGTCTTGAATGAGTTGACGATGCAATCATGGCTCGTTGTGTACATCATATGTGTCATCAGTGCCTACTGGAAATCTGGTGTAGCTCTTTTGGTGGTGGTTGTATTTCTTATTAATTTTCTTTGAATGACTACATTAATTTTTTGTAGATTATTGTTTATTATTAGCTTTTTGTGCAAGTCAATTTACAAGGGTCTCACAGTGACCTAACTCCATTTAGTTATTTTTTTATTAATTTAAAAATAAGGGCTTGCATGATTATATATTTTACAACGATTATGCCATACAATTTCAAAGACATCCATAAATCCTCACATAATTCTTTAAAGGGTACTAGCTCAATAGAAAAGCTAAAAAAAACCCTTAAAATCTGACATCAAACAATCTTATTGACAAAATCCGATGGGGAGCAGGTGGCTAGATCCCATTTATTTATGTATGCACATGATTAATATAATAATGTGAGTGATGTCGAAGAATATTTGAAGTGAAAACCTACATTATAAGAAGATATAGATTCCAAGTTTACAACAAATCCAAACGAATAGACACACAACAATTTTTGAAACACACAACTAGTAGTGATGAATATTCATCATATACTGTAACCACGAGGTGAGTGATCACAATCGAGGTCTGGTGTAGATCCACCACAACAAATTGGTCTGAGAATTTCCATCATCATAGGTGGCAAGAGACGTTAATTAAGAAAAGTAAGAACTCTAATATTCCAATTATCTGATGGAAAATTGGGAGTATTACATATACCAATGAAAACATTGTGGTCTTCAATGTAAGGGACAATTCAGAAATAGCTAAATTCTTCTTACAACATTCATATAACCTCACATGGATGCTGACAGTTCTGAGAGGATTTTGATGAATTGCTATTATTTTGGATTTTTTACAGATCAACATGAAGGGATTGGATGGCATCCAAGGGCCAATGTATATGGGTACTGGATGTGTTTTTTATTGTAATGATTTTCTCTTGTGACAGGTTATGATTTTTACGAGAGGAAGCTCTTAGTCTCTCAGAGAATCATTGAAAATTCGTCTGGCTAGCCCTCGATGTTCATTGCATCAACTCTCATGGACAACAGTGGCCCATCCAACTTCACTCATCAATTAATCTATACATGTTATCAGCTGCAGCTACGAAGATAAAACTGAATGGGGAAAGAGGTATGTTAATCAAGCTTCAAATTACACTACAATTTATGGACTGCATTGTCGGACTCCATGTCATCATGAATTATAGTACAATTTATGGACCGAATTGTCAGACTCCATGTCGTCACGAGAAGCTAGAGAGTAGGAAAAGATTAGAGGAACCATGATGCTCGAGAAGGGCTCCTTTTCCACTACTCAAACAGTCAAAATCTGTACAAAAAGGATAGTGTAAGCGAACACTAGGTTGGCCACCACACATAAGTATAATTTCCTTCATAGAATACAACAAATAATGGAGATGGGTCAATTTGTTGTCTAAATTAGTGATGAATTTAACATTGGATTATGCTTATTATTATTTTTGGTATAATTAGAGGTTAGAATGACTTTGGTAGATTGTAACAATAATCATTAAGACACCAAATCTCATTATACTATTAATAGATTTTTTATCATTATGCTATTAATGGAGTTTTGATCATAGGTAAAGAAAATTATAATCATTCCTTCAACTAGCCAAAATAATTTCAATTGCTGTTAGAATTCAAAGCAAGGTTCGGTATAGTTATGTACTAAGTTATTTGGTAATCCATATTTATAATAACACATTAAAAAATAATATAATTAGTGACGAAAATAATAATAATGTTATTAATGATGATAATGGAAAAGGTGGTTTTATATTTAGCAAGACATTAAAAATATATTATAATTCGTAATTGAGGATAGATTTTAATGAGTAGATAGTTTATCATGAAAGAATTCATGGTATACACCCTCATTTTGATGGTCAACAACTTTCAATAATAATATATAGAATACACGTAAATTTATAATCTAACCATTAATTTGATGAATGATAATTATTTGAAACTATTTCCTTTTCAACAATGATGATAGAGAAGATAATTTTACTTTCCATAAAGATAAATTATGATTTATAAAATTTTAAGAAAGAAAAAAAATAAAATTTAATACATTAAACATAAAATAATTGAAATTGTTTATTATTTTAAATTTGTACATATGGCTAGGCACTTTTCATTATGACACTAGAATATTATATAGTCCAAAATGTGTTGTTGTTCGTTTGCATGAAGAGAAACTAGACCAGTAGAATAGATTCAAAATTTTGAGGTCGTTGAGACATTTCATGATAAGTTTATCACATAACCAGAAAAACATAAGATGAAATTGATTTTTCTAGGCTGCTTCATATGGCGGATTTGCAAGATGAAAAACATCACAAAAGATAAATAAAATGACAAAATAAATATGGATCATAGTTGTCACCCTGGAGTTTACCGCCGATCGATGGATGCATCTAGTCCTTGTCAGCGTCTAACGAGAAGAAATGTTTGTTAATCATCTAGCTAGGATGGTGGGATTGTGGTCTATGCAATCTAACTCATGTTTTTTTTTCATGATTCTAATCGCAATATATTGTTGTGTATCATCGGGATTAATCAAGCCTCTACCCATAAGGATTTTTGTGTGTGAGTAGACGTTGATATCCTACATGTACAATGGGAACCAAAAGTTGTAGGAGGGTCTTGTGTCTAATATCCAACCTCTAGTAACATTCTCCACATGTGGGTCAAGGATGAAACAATTGTTATAATGCAACTAATCTGCTTCAATATTTTTAGTTTCCTTGTGAACTAATTGAAGTACGACTTGTGGAATCACATAGAGGCATTAGGCACTTAGGCTTGAGCCCTACATTTGGAGGATGATACAATCCTATTATCAAAATAAGTTTATGTAGAAATGTGTTCCCAATGCCCATCTCTTCTCCCTGTCGAAAAACGTTCTTGAGGCATATTTAGAAATGACGAGGTGTGAAATTTTGCAAGGTGATAAATGTGGATAACACAAGAGGAAGAAACTAGGTTAGATAGGGACCAAATGGGAGAGACACTAGGGGTGATATCACAGTCAATGGAGCTCAAAGGAGAGGGCTCTATAAAAGACAGAAAGGTACAAGAAAACATGGACAATGTGGAGTCAACAAGGAAGCCACTTAGGGTGGCTTATGGATTAAAATATTATAAATATGGTTTTATTATAAACATTTTGAATATGAATATAATTCTAGTGTTTATATACATAAAATTGGTTTTAATTTTTTAGGATCATTAAAATAAGGTATACTACGAAATTGCTCCATAATAAACAATTTACTCTACTTTATGTACTAGGGTAGCCATGTAAATTAAATGGGTGGAAAAATATGATAAACATCAAACCACTTATCTCATGATACATCCCACACTAAAATAACATGTAACTAGATTCTTATAGTGTTTATATACATATAGTTGTCACTTGAGAGGGAGCTACACTTGCATGCAAAGGAGGAACTTCTTGTTCCCAAAGATGAGCCTCTAGATGTGGATCAACCACAGGAGGAGGATCATGGAGTGGAGGATTCCACTCATGCAAAACCAAACATCAGAACTAGCAGAAAGCGTACCTCAGAAGCTAAGAGACTGAAGCTTGATGCGGCACAAAATGTAGGAGTCCCTACATCACAGCGTAGATAGAGACAATCACCTAACTGATTGAATAGATACATGGCTCTTATGAGCAAGTGTATCGTGACAGAGCCATCTTCTTTTGAAGAAGCAATGCAGGAGCCCACATGGGTAGATGCCATGGTGGAGGAGTATGACTCCATTGTTAGAAACAGTGCTTGGGAGATTGTTCCAAGGCCGGTGGGTAAATCCTTTGTTGGGTCAAGATGGATCTACAAGGTAAAGCAAGCTGCTGATGGGAACGTCGAGAAGTATAAGGAAAGATTTGTTGCCCGGGGCTTCTCACAGATCGAGGGGATTGATTATGAAGAAACCTTTGCACCTGTCGCACGGTATTCTTCCATAAGGACCATCCTTTCTCTCTCAGCATAGATGGGTTGGCACATTCATCATATGGATGTGAAGACTACGTTCCTTAATGGGACCATTGAGGAAGAGGTGTACATTGAGCAGCCTGAAGAATTTGAGATCTTCAGCAATGATTTGCATGTGTGTAGACTTAAAAGAGTGTTTTATGGGCTAAAGCAAGCACCATGTGCTTGGTACACATGGATTGACAGCTATTTCACTGGACTTTGCTTCACCAAGAGTGAGGCGCATGCAAACCTGTACCAAATTGTGGTGGAGGGTAAGCTTTTAATCATTGTTCTTTATGTTGATCAATGATGATTTAGTACTAATGGGTGATGAGCAGTTGATACACTCATGCAAGGAAGATCTTGCGAAGGAGTTTGAGATGAAGGATTTGGGCCTCCTTCCTTATTTCCTTGGATTGGAAATATGGCAGCGAGAAGGTGAACTGTTTGTGTCTCAAGGCAAGTATGCTCGAGAGATACTTGGTAATTTTCACATGGAGGGCTGCAAGCCCATGGATACTCCTCTTCCATGCAATTGGAGGAAAGAGGATGCTACATCGGTAGAGGTAGTGGATGCCACTATTTATCAACAGTTGGTGGGTTTGCTCATGTATTTAGTCAATACAATACCGAACATATGCTATGCGGTGAACCAGCTTTCTCAAGCAATGGTTAAGCCTACCAAGCTCTTTTGGAAGGCAGGCAAACATGTCCTGAGGTATATCAGGGGCACATATGAGTATGGATTATGGTACAGATAGACGGATGAGGTGAAGTTGCATGGCTTCATGGATGCATATTGGGCAGGCAGCCCAACAGACAGAAAGAGCACATCAGGAGGGGTTTTCAGTATCAGATCTACAACAGTTCCTTGGTACAACAGGAAACAAAGATCTATGGCACTCAGTTCAGCGGAAGCAGAATACATGGAAGCAAGTCAAGCTGCACGTGAGGCTATCTGGATGAGGAAGATCCTGGTCGATTTGTTCGGTTCACATTTAGATCCTACAGTGATACATTGTGATAATCAAAGTTGCATTAAACTCTCGATTAATCTTGTGTTTCATGATAGATATAAACATATTGATATCTGGTATCATCATATCATAGATTATGTGCAGCAAAAGATCATGTTGCTTTAGTACATTCCTACGGAAGATCAGGATGCAGATATTCTGACGAAGGCGCTCGGTGGGAGAAAATTCGAATACCATAGAGGCAGGATTGGGGTGAAGGATAATCCCTATCTTGTTGAGAGGGAGTGTTGAGATTCAACAAGATGATGAGCTTAGTGAAAAGTAAGCATCTTCACTAAGTGGGGCCCGCAGGCTATTTTTAGGTGTATGTCTATTTTTAGACATGGTGAGCATATTCTATAAGTTGCAACATGCTATTTGTAGATGGTTGGTTAAATTTGAAAAATAGATGAAATTCTGTTTTTAGAATATCGGTCGAAGTCTATTTATAGATCATCAATCTAAAAATAGATGCATGTCGATTATTATTAGCCCATAATAATAATTCGACAATAAATATCAACTTATTCTCTTGGAGCACTTTATTTCAGTGAACATATTTGGCAAATAAGTGGGGTGAAGGAATTATGCAATTCCGAGGGTTATTGGTGGCTCATGCATGGAGGACTCAGTTAGAATTGAAGTGGCAAAGTTATGACAGAGTTAGAAGAGTATTTATGGGAGTTGTTTTTTAGTTTAGCTCAGTTAAGTGAGTTAAAATTAGTTGAGTTAGTTGTATCTAGTCTAACTGAAAGATACACTAGTGAGAGTTAAGTGAATTAATTAGTTAATTAATTCACAACTAATAACTCACTAACAACTGAACAAATACAATAGTTAACTATAGTGCATGTCAGTTCCAGTGGAGACCCAGTGGAGAGATAGGTGAAAGGGTGAGATGGACTATCTGTTGTGACTATATTGATGCATTCAATGCATCTGACACACATTGGAGTTGCCAATGAGGATTGTGCAGTCAAGGCAAGGCCAATTCAAATTCATTCAGGGGTCTTCTTCAGTAGGGATTGCGCAGTGGAGGCAAGCTGTTAGGAGGCAAGAAATTGGTGCATAAATATGCAAATTTCTGCATGACAGTGTGTAATAATTCTATATTGTACTGAGAGCTTGATGTACTAAGATTTCTATGAGATTATTACATGATTCCATTGATATACATAATATATGGTAGTTGGGGTTTTTAGCTTTAAGCTTTCCCGTTAAACAACTGTGTTATGTGCGATTGAATTTATTCACATGTGTTTGCCATTGAGTTTAAATTTCTGCAAGCTTAACAGTGGAAGGATTCTGTATTTAGTAAGAAGATAAATATTGTTAGATCAGGAGGATCCAGTAATACATTAGTATTAATAAATTTATACAACGCTAGGGGTGATATCACATTCAATGGAGCTCAGAGGAGAGGGCTCTATAAAAGGCACAAAGTTACAAGAAAACATGGACAATGTGGAGTCAACAAGGAAGCCACTTAGGGTGGCTTATGGATTAAAATATTATAAATATGGTGTTATTGTAGAGATTTTGAATATGAATATAATTCTAGTGTTTATATACATAAAATTGGTTTTAATTTTTTAGGATCATTAAAATAAGGCATACTGTGAAATTGCTCCATAATAAACAATTTACTCTACTTTATGTACTAGGGTAGCCATGTAAATTAAATGGGTGGAAAAATATGATAAACATCAAACCACTTATCTCATGATACATCCCACACTCAGAAGATTTTACAAATTTATAAAAAATAACTAAATTATAAATTTATTTTAAATTATTATATTAATTAGAAAATGAATTAACGCATGAGTTAAATACACACACATATATATTTAAAATAACATGTAACTAGATTCTTAATCGATTCAACCCAATTTTACCATTGAGATTCTTAAAGTGTAAATAGGCTTTGTTATAATATCTTGACCCAATATTATAGCGTATTAATACCACATGCTCAAAAAACCATAACTCATGTTTATATGACAATTTTTCAATTAATCCATTTATTTAAATGGGTGGAAGAACATAACTACTTTTGAAATAAATTTCAACTTATTACTAGTAAAATGTTCTAAAATATCATGTAAAGATTAGTTAACTAATTATTTAAAAAAATAAAATTAAAATAAAATAAAATAGTAAACAAATAAATCATTTAAAGAAAAACTATTTCATTTTATTATGTTATTTTTAAAATCTAAGAAATTAGAAATAAGATAATTAGAGTCGATTTAAATTTAAATTTGAATGAGTTAATAATACATTGATATTATAAACGTTTTAAAAATAATATGTAATATTAATATTTATAGATTTAAGAAAAAATAGTTTTAATCTTTTACTTCGAATTCTAAAATTTCAAAAAACAAAATGGTTTTGTATTTATTTCTCTAACAAAATTAATGGGAATTATATATATAGATAGATATTAATAATTTATTTTTATCATATAAGTATTTTTTTCAAAATTAATTATTATAATATTATTAATAATTAAAAAAAATCTTCTTTTAATAATTTTTCATCACTTAGATCTAAGGCTAATTTTAATACTATTGAAACTGAGATAGAAAAACCTTCCTTTTTCAATTACCCAACTTATTGCATTTAGAGAGTTTTTTTTAAGAAAGACACTCATTATTTTTTCATCATGAATTTTTTGAATTTGCCCAACATGTTTCCAATTTTCTCTAGAACCTTGTGGTGCCCCAAAGGGAGGGGCAGATTTGGTAATCTCACCCATAATGACATAGTTGAGACCACCATATTTTTTGCATCAAAATCTAGGAACCATGTGGTGATGAATAACCCATCTCCACCTAAAAAATAGGGCCCATAATTCAGGAAATTTTCGAGATCTTTTTGTGTATCAAATTAAACAATAACGAATCATTTCGAACACAAATTTATGTCACAATTGGGGGTCCACGAAGAAAATACCCAATAGCGTAAAGTGTCATCTCTAGGTAAAAAACCATTGAACTTGCATATTACAACTTTGGAAGATTAACCTCCTTGGCTGGTACATGTTCCATTTGTTCTATGATGTAGGGTCACCTGCTAAATTAGGGTGGATCTATTAAGTTGTGAGTCTTGCCTTTCACTGCGTCCTTGAATGAGGCAAAGCCATTTGGATTTATGGAACTCGAAGCTCCAGCATGTACCCTCAGGGTTAGAGTAATGGTAGATTTCCATGAGATGTGGTAATATTTCATCTTAAAGAAGTCTTGTAGCATCTTCCCTAATTATGTGTTGGTCCTCTAATTATATCATATTGTTAAGATTTAGAAAAAACAAAAAAAATGTTTTGATTATTATAAAGTAAAATGATATGGTTTTGATAAATTTTGAATATTAAAAAAATGGCGAAATTGAAAATATTGGATAGAAAATGTGTTGACGGATGTTGTAGTCGCTGACATACCTCCAAGGTATGGCATGCTGCTTTTACCGGCTTGGGGAGCCAAATTAAGGGGTACTCTGCAACTTGATTTTTCATATGCCACAATTTTGATATTTGGCCAACTTAAGAAGCAATACCAAGAAGTAAAAATAAAATACGTGATGACCAGCAAAGATAAACCTAAAATCACCCAATTGATTTTTCATATTCCACAATTCCGGTATTTGGCCAACTTAGGAAGCAATACCAAGAAGTGAAAATGAAATACATGATGACTAGCAAAGATAAACCTAAGAATCACCCGATTCACTGTCTACATATTGATTTAGAGTCATTCGTATTGTATAATGATCATAGTATTGATGATTTAGATAGTCAAATTTTCAGAAGTGACAAATAGTGTCCAAGTGGTCTTGAATGCAGAAAAAATAAATCATAATTCAGAAAGCTTGCAGCCAAGCACTTGAGAGAAAAAGTCAGTAATTTAGAGTCATTCTTATTGTATAATGATCATAGTAGTGATGATTTAGATAGTCAACTTTTCAGAAGTGACAAATAGTGTCCAAGCGGTCTTGAATGCAGAAAAAAGAAATCATAATTCAGAAAGCTTGCAGCCAAGCACTTCAGAGAAAAAGTCAGTAGAATCACATTAAATATGGGAGCAGGCGAGATGCCATTTATTTATTTATGTCTGTACAAGATTAATATAATAATAATAATGTGAGTGATGTCGAAGAATATTTGAAGTGAAAACCTACATTATAAGCAGAGATAGATTCAAAGTTTAAAGCAAATCCAAACGAATAGACAGACAACAATTTTTGAAACACACAGCTAGTATTCATGAATATTCTTCCTGTACTGTAACACGACGAGGTGATGAATATATCACGATTGGGGTCTGGTGTAGAGCCACCACAACAAATTGGTCTGAGAATTGCCATCGTCGTAAGTGGCGAGAGACGTTACCTGCTGGAGAGCACCTGGTGTATCATATACCACATGCAATCCATAAATATATCCCTTCCACCCATCTTCAATGCCAGCAATTCCGTTTACGGTGGCCCAATCCACCAACTGTTTGGCATAATCCAAATCAGAAAAGAGGATCTCTATACTTGGGCGAATAGGAAGAAGGTGAATACCGAGTCTGTAATCTCTGTGTTCAGGCCCTCCAAACCACAATGAACTGTCCCGCGTATTGGCCCACAATGCACTGTCTCTTGTTTGATATGCGTATCTCCGACTTGGATGTCGTAATGGATACATATTCCTAAAGTTGGAACATCTTTTGGTTGAAGGTTGTTGATTGTCGTGTGTGTGGTGATCGAAATTTTGTTCTCCGTTTTGCCTTTGTAGAATTTACTGATGAGGGTAAGCATTCTTTTGGAACAACTAATCAACAGAAGCAACAATTTTCCGAGTATATTTCGGAATTTAACAATTTCCTTTTCCATTTACATTTGTGTCTGCAGAAAGTGCAAGAGCAACTTTGAGTCTTGCTGGGACCATGTTGGGATACTATCCCGTGAGGGTCACGCCTTCTAAAACTGCTATTTCCCTAGTTTACCCTACATTTTTTCTAGGGGTGGAAGGTGTTATTTTGTCATAGGAAAGTTTTATAAATAAACCCCAATTCTTGATGCAATAACATTGTTGTAAATAGCTTATTTTAAATGGAAAAAGTCACTGATTTAAAATAAACATTACATTGCGGGCCTCGATCCAGAAAGTTCGTTAAGTTTTATGAGATTTCTTTGAGTTTTTAGATAGATATAGATAATCAAATTGAGTATCTAAATTCTACCCCTCAATAATTGATTTTGCTTTTCCATCTCTTAATGTTTAGACTCCATTCAATCAATTGATCATATTTAATAAGTTCTGATTTGGGTAATAGATTTTAAGTTTATAAACACAAGAAAACATATATATTGTATTTTAACATTCTAAAAGATATAATAAAAAGAATTATTTCTTGTTTTCTTAGTTTTACTTATAAATTATGTGTACCAACAAATTGACTAACATATTTCATCATAACAGACAAATAATTATGAGTATCTAATGAAAAAAAAAGCATTTTACTATATTACATATCATTGTTGATGGACATTTAAATATTTATAATATTTACAAAACATAACTATTGACAAAATCTGACCTCAAACATTTACAAGTATTGACAAAATAAGAATAAGATCGGGAGTAGGCGAGATCCATTTTATTGATGTACAAGATTAATATAATAATGTCGAAGAATATTTGAAGAAGGTGATAGAGTGAAAACATACATTATAAGCAGAGATAGATTCCAAGTTTATAGAAAATCCAAATCCAAACGAATAGACACACAACAATATTTGAAAGAGGAATAGGTGAGACACCCTAGATGTCATGAATATTCTTCCTGTAGTGTAATTACGAGGTTAGTGAATATATCACGATCCGGGTCTGGTGTAGAGCCACCACAACAAATTGGTCTGAGAATTGCCATCGTCGTAAGTGGCGAGAGACGTTACCTTCTCGAGAGCACCCGGTGTATCATATACCCCTTGCAATCCATATATATATCCCTTCCACCTATCTTCAATGCCAGCAGTTCCGTTTACGGTGGCCCAATCCACCAACTGATTGGCATACCCCAAATCAGAAAAGAGGATCTCTGTAATTGGCACAATAGGAAGAAAGTGAATACCGAGTCTGTAATCTCTGTGTTCAGGCCCTCCAAACCACAATCTACTGTCTCGCCTATTCGCCCACAAAATCCCCACAACGCGATTCTCCTTGACGAACTCAGCTTCATAGAGTTTACTATTCAACGGAACTTGCCAGAGGGCCTTGGCAGATCTTATTTCAAGCGCCGCCAAGGTGGAGCTGTAGTTAAGCACATATTGATCGCCATAAGCCAATCCCAACAACGCTGCAGAATAGTAGGCATTGACAGCCTCACTGGTGCTCTCCTGATTTCTCCCATCAGCGAACTCTATCAATCCGGAGGCCCAGGAATGGAGCGTCCACAGATCGAAATTCCTGAGCCGCGTAAGAGTTGCGAGGCTTCGGTTACTAGTCCCAGTCAAATAATCCTTGACAATGGAATTAATCGCACGCCTATAGGTGCGCCCCCAGTCGGCGTCCAGCTTAGCGAGCACGGCGCTGGCGTAAACGAAGTAGCCGAAATGGTAGTGATGATCGTTGTAACGGCCGAGTCCGAAGTCGGCCCTGGCATCCCTGGCGCCGTATATGCTCACGACTCCGCCCCACTTGGCGTCAAAGAAGAGCCCATTTTGGGGAGAGCTTATGTTGACCCATGGAGTTCGGTGTTTCTTCAGAAACTGCTGCACCACGGCGACTACCGCTTGCTCACCTAATTCTTCTCCAATCAATGCAAGCCTCGCAGCTCTGGCGATGGCTTTTCCGAAGAAGTAAGTGCCCCGGTTAGTGATCGGCTGAAGATTAGCCACGTCCTGTTGCAGGGATGCATTCAGGCGACTCCGCGCTTCTGAGTTTCTTGGGTCGAGTCCTCCAATTGAATGCCAAGTAATATTAATTGGGCTTTCCTGGAGAATCCATGAATCTCCTAACACTACTACACCAAGGGCATTTTAAGACATTTGTTTAAGACAAAATAAAATATTGTCTTAAAACCCCCTTTATGTAGTAGTGTAAGACGGCAATAAGGTCGCCGTCAATGCTGGGGGTAGGTGAGTTCCGTGAAGAGCGCCTGTTCTAGTGGGGGGGAAGCCAAGATCTGACGATGTACGGGATGTGACAACATTAGAAGCTGATCTGTTCCATTTTTTACCCATGTATATATCACTCTGAAAGCCGTGCTCAGATCCGCACTACCCGAAACGGGATAAGTCTCGTGGTAATGGTCCAGAATAGACTCAGCTGAAGACGTTTCGTTTCCGTCAATCGTATTTACGGCTATTCGGATAACGCCGCGGAAGTACGCGGAGATGCCGAGGCAACTGCAGTTGCCATGGCTGAGAGGCAGAGGGGCCGAGCTGTAAATCAGTAGAACTCGACCTTATGCTTCGTGTTGTCATTGTTTGTATCAACACTGAGCGGCGCGATGGCGGTCGATATATTGATCTCGCCACCCTCGACTACGAAAGTTATATAAGGGCTGCCTCGTACGAGAGGAACAGTGATCTCGCCGGGGAGCTGTAAAGTGACGCTCAGATCGTCGAAGCTGGAAATCCGATGTGGCCCACGGACTAAGCTGGAGATAATTAATGCGGCGACGAAGACCTGGGAGATGAATCCCGCTTGCGCTCTTCTCCTCGGGTAAGATATTGATATGACACCATTAGCAGATTGGAGCTGGTAAGGGTGAATGTATACCGGCGCTGTTCCGTTGTTCAGAACCAGATTCTGCCATGGGCTACTGGTCGGCAGAGGCGGATGCCGCAGTGCATCTGCGAACAATTGGGACGGGTCTGGCGCTGCGCTGTTGTTGAAAGATGGAAATGGCACCGGTGGAAATGGACGTGGTGGTGCCATGGCCGGGAATGGGAAATGGGAAATAGAATGAATATTTGAGAGGTCAAACAGCTAGCTGCAATTCTTCATTTCACTTGCTATATATAATTATTCGATTCCATTCATATGAATTCTTTCCTTTATGTTAGCTGCAACATTCGCATTAGCATGCCACAACGACAAATATGTTTTGGATGGATTTCATTAAAGGTTGATACAATCTTTATATAATGCGATTCAAGTCGGTCGTGGGAAGGAAAAATAGAAAGCGGTTAATTAATTCAGATAGGTAGTCTCGAGCGCTATGGATTTTTGAAGCTAAAATAAATCATGGTGTTGACCCTATTTAATAGCGCTTTCGATATTCGAAGATAAAGCCGCCTTCGTGGTGTTGACCCTATTTAATAGCGCTTTCGATTTTCGAAGATAAAGCCTTCATGGTGTTTATCGTATTTTTAATACCATTGTCTACTCACACCGCAAATTCGTCAGACGCCAGCGTTTTTCTTTACGCAAATCTGCTGAATGAGAGAATGTATTTTGGAGCGGAAATAAATTTAGCACCATTAACTCGATGTTTCAATCCAAGCCACCACCTCAAATCACTGTTTCTGTAGAAAAACTACTTATATATATATATATATATATAACAAACCACATCACCGTTACATGTCAAAATCATATTTATAGATCCTTTTGTTATATGAAGTCACCTATATGGATTGCACTATACATTGTAGTAGTGATTTTAGGTAATAGTTAGAGCCTATCATAAGTTCAGGGAATCAATCATTTACTAGATTGCATGGAATCTAAAAATTGTTGGAATTTCTGAGTATTCCAAAACACTTAGAGGAATACAAATAATTCTTCCTCTCAACATAGAGATTAAAAAAATTTGTTGAGCAGATATGGCACACAAATTGCTTCTATTTCATTAAAAATAAAAATCTATTACAATGATGACACAGAGCAGTAACACACAAAAAAACTACAACACACAGTGCTTCAAATCATTACGCTGCTCTCTGTCTTTTTCAATATGCACACATAGTGTGCTCCTCACTGCACTGTTCTTCACCCCTTTTGTCCCCTTTTGTTTTTGCTTTCGGGCACACTTTAAAACAATACACAGTCACACACATTTAGCCTTCAGGCAGCCTTCGGGCTCCTTTACTTTATATGGCTCAACGTATAAAAAAATATAAAACAAACTATTGTAAAGTATATATATTATAAACTTCGGAAAAGTTTATATATATATATATATATATATATTAACTGAATATATATATTGGACTAAAGTCAAAGACTTTCATCACGACCCTTAAATAAAACATAAGAGAATGATACATGAAGGTTTTTAAACCTTAATACAACTTGCCGCATAATAAAACTTAAACCAAAGTTCAAAAACCTGTCACGATTTCCAAACCGGAATTAAACTCTATTTCAAACTTTATCGCGTACCAAACTCCCCTAATGTCATCAGGGTCCAAACCCGCACAATCGGCCTGTGATTGGTCGGTGGTGGGACCGTTAGATTTCAAATAAAAAATTGAGCTCTATTTTATAAATTTATCGCGTAACAAATGAGCTCCATGACGTCATCACAAAAGTTGCGCGGTAAGCCGTGATTGGTCCATGCGTCCTGCTGTGTTGGCAGTGGGTCCATTTCTTTTGTCGGTGAGAGACTACTTACAAAGCTCAAACCTCGAGCGATAGCCATTTGATTGGTTCTACAGATGATGATGTGGATTGTAGGCTCCACAACTTGACGTACCCCGTTCAAATCAAAGACTTTGGCAGTAAAACGAAACTGTTGGTAGGTGAGATTTTTAAAGCACGAAGACAGGGTTTCAATTGAGTTATGGTGTTGTGGATCAGAACAGAGATTGTGTGGTTTTGACCACAATCTCTTAATGCAAGGCATGGCTGCTGCCTTATAAAAAAATTCAAACTTGCAGGTACTTTTTAAAAATCAAACTTTATTGCTGGATTGAGTGTAAACAGAACCAAAAGAAGTTCTTGCTCCTTCTGTCCTTCCTCTGCTCTATTGTAGTTGAATTTAAAAATTCAACACTCCCCCTTAAATTCAACTGTTGGGTTTTCTACCATACCGAGACATTTCCTCAAATAATTAAAACTTTTCTGTCCTAATGGTTTTGTCAATATAACAGCAAACTGCTCCTTTGTTCTGCAATGTTTCAGAACAATTTTACTATTGTTCACTAGTTCCCTGATGTAGGGATACTTGGCATCAATTTGTTTCATCATTTTATGAAACACTAAATTCTTTGTCAATGCTATAGCTGAGCTATTGTCACAATAAACTGTTGTGCCTTTTACCTGTTCATGTCACAAACTCCTCAACATTCTCCTCATCGAAACTGCTTGACATGTTACTGTTGTAGCTTCCACATACTCTGCCTCTGCTGTAGATAAAGTCATAATTGGTTGTTTCTTAGAAGTCCATGAAATGGCTCCTGAACTTATATGAAAAACATAACCAGATGTACTTTTCTAGTCATCTATACTTCCAGCCCAATCACTATTAGTATATCCAACCAATTCAGAATTTTCTAAAGTGGTATATAAAATTTCATACCTCTTTGTTCCTTTCACATACCTCAGATTCTTTTTGCTACTTGCCAATGTTCTTCCTTTGGCCTTTCCATAAATCTGGAAATTAAACTTACAACATGCATAATATTCGACCTAGTTGCACTCAAATACATGAGACTGCCAACTATGTTCTTGTACAAGCTTGGATCAAAATCCTTGCTGCTGTCTTCCTTAATCAATTTCAATCCCATCACTGTAGGAGTAACTGCTATCTTGCAATCCTGCATATTAAATCTTTCCAAAACTTAATTCACATATTTAGCTTGAGAGATAAAAATTTTATTTTCATTTTGCTCTACTTCTATTCCTAAGAAGTATTTTAGCAATTCCATATCAGTCATCTCAAATTCATCCTTCATGACTGATTTAAAATTCTCAATGAGGTAAGCATCATTACCTGTAAAGATCACATCATCAACATATAAAACAACAATCAACATCTTACCATATTTTTTCTTGATATATAATGTGGGTTCTCCATCACATTTTTCAAACCCATTTTCCTGTAGATAGACATCTAACCTATTATGCAATGCTCTTGGTGCTTGTTTCAGCCCATAAAGAGATTTCTTCAATCTACAAACTTTATGCTCTTGGCCCTTTTTCTCATAGCCCATAGGTTGTTCAACATAACCCTCTTCAAGCTATACTCCATTTAGGAATGCTGATTTCACATCAATTTGGTAAACCTTCCACTTGTGTTGTGTTGTTATGGACAACACTGCTCTCACTGTTTCCATTCTTGCAACTGGTGCAAAATTTTCCTCATAGTCTCTTCCTTGTTGCTGCTTGTAGCCTTTGACAACAAGTCTGACCTTGTGCCTTTCAATCTTACTTTCAACATTGCTCTTGGTCTTGTAGAACCATTTCACTCCAATGACTTCTTTGCCTTTTGGGAGATCAACCAATTCCTATGTTTTATTCTTCTCTATGGCATTCATTTCTTCATCCATAGCATCTATCCATTTCTTATCTTTCACTGCTTCTTCAAAATGAATAGGATCATCTACATGACAATACAATGCAAATAAAGAGTTCATACCTTCATTTGTTGCCTCTTGTTCATAAATCTCATTCAAATTTCTGAATCTGGTTCCTCTTTCACTTAGTGTACTTGTGCTTGTAGAAGCACTCAAATCTGCTCCTTTTGGTGTGCTTGGAGAAGTACTGTCATCACTTCTCAAGGGTGTTCTCATACCTGCTTGTGGTGTCCTTTGTTGTCCTTCTATTGGTGGAGGTGGTACTACTAATGAGGGATGTATTTCTGCCATCTCTTCCTCATTATCATCATGAGACAAACAACTTTTAACATTCACTGTTTTCTCAATGTTTCCATCCCAAGCTTCTTTCTCAGTGAACTTCACATCTCTGTTTATAACAAACTTCTTGGTTGATGGTTTATACAACCTGTATGCCTTGGATTCTTCACTGTATCCAATAAATATGCACTTCTCCCCCTTACTATCCAACTTATTCCTTAGCTGATTTGGAAAGTGTGCATAATCCACACAACCAAAAACTCTCATGTGGGTGACACCTTGTTTTGTGCCACTCCATGCTTATTCCGGAACTCTGTTCATTACAACTTTGGTTGGGCATCTATTCAAGATGTATGTTGCACAATGTACAGATTCAACCCAATATTAATTTGGCAGATGTTTTTCCTTCAGCATACTTCTTACCATATCCATGATGGTCCTATTTTTCCTTTCAACAACTCCATTTTTTTGTGGTATGTACCTTGCTGTAAATTGCTTGTGTATGCCATTTTCTCTAGAAAAACGCAGGAAATTACTTTGAGATATACTCACCTCCTTTATCAGTGTTTAATACCTTAATATGTTGTTCACTTTGTTTCTCTACAAGATCTTTAAAGTGGCAGAATTTCTCAAACACTTCACTTTTATATTTCAAGAAATACACCCAAATTTTTCTTGTGTAATCATCAATAAAAGTCAACATATAGTGGCTGCTTGCTAGTGATGGTGTTTGCATTGGTTCACACAAATATGAATAGAAAATTTCTAAGGGTGTCTTTTCCTTATGCTCTTTCTTGATGGAAATTTTTCTCTGTGTTGTTTGCCCAAGATGCAGCCTTCACATAGGCTGTCTAGTTTCTCAATCAATGGTAATCCCTTTACCATTCCTTTCCTATGAAACAAATTCAGGCCTCCAAATTTGATATGTCCGAATCTCAAGTGCCATAACCAGTTTTCATCTTTTGCTTCTCTTTGGAATGTCTCTTGTGTCACTGCTGCCATTTCAACTCCTTTCTTCAAATATGCTCTCATCCTGAGAGGGAACATTATGTTCCTTGTCATATTCACTTGTGAAATACATTTCTTGCTTGGTGGTTTATTCATGATGGTGCATACATCATATTCAAAGAAAACATTGTACCCCTTTTGAATGAGCTGTCCAATGCTCAAGAGGTTATACTTCATACTAGGCACATAGTATACATATGATATGGATCTTCCTTCTCCTTTCTTTGTCAAAAAATTTAATCTACCTTTTTCAATGACTTCTTAAAACTCTCATACGAGAGTTTTCAAAACTCTCATACGAGAGTTTTCAAAACTCTCATACGAGAGTTTTCAAAACTCTCATACGAGAGTTTTCAAAACTCTCATACGAGAGTTTTCAAAACTCTCATCCGAGTGTTTTCAAAACTCTCATCCGAGTGTTTTCAAAACTCTCATCCGAGTGTTTTCAAAACTCTCATCCGAGAGTTTTCAAACTCTCATCCGAGAGTTTTTTTAACTCTCGTCCGAGAGTTTTCAAAACTCTCATCCGAGAGTTTTAAAACACTCATCCGAGAGTTTTTTTAACTCTCGTCCGGAAGTATTCCCGAGAGTTTCCGTCAATAAAACTCTCAGACGAGAAAATGCATAACTCTCGTCCGAGAGATTTTTAACTCCGGTTAAACCCAATAAAACTCTCGGACGAGAGTTTTTAAAACTCTCGGTCGAGAAATAGAGTTGACTATTTTCTCGGATGAGAAATTAAAAATTTCTCCCAAATTCTAGCCGTCCGCCAAAAAGTGTTTCCCAACTTCGCGATTTCACCCATATGGCTACTACATCATGACTCTAGAAATCATATATCTTCATTCTTTTTTTCAGCCATATTACATGCTAAAAACAACTTATCTTGGCTGATATTTTCTTTAGTAAAATTTGCACTGGGTCTATTACCCATGTCACTCTATTTCTTCCTACATTCATTGGCATAATGGCCATACTTCTTACAGCAATGACATTGGACTTGGGATTTATCATACCTTTGTCCATGTGCTTAATTTTTTCCACCTTGTTGGTTGCTGCCTTTGCCTTGGCTCTGATTTTCATTGTTGCCCCTTCCACTTGTAGGGATGTTTCTTCCTCCTCTGTTTTGGCTTCTACCTCTTCCTTTTCCTCTGTAGTTTCCTCTACCTTGACCTCTTCCTCTTCCAAAGGACATTTGGGTCATGAAGGCATGCTCTAAAGATGAGTGTGTGTTTCTACCCAATCTTTGTTCATGTGTCATCTATGATGCATGAATTTCATCAACTGAAAAATTTGAGAGATCCTTTGTCTCTTCAAGGGTTGTGACTATCACATCAAACCTTGATGGTAAGATCCTCAACACTTTCTCCACTATCCTTCTTTCTTCAAGTGTCTCTCCATGAGGCCTTCTCTGGGTAAACAACCCAATCACATGTGTGAATAATGAGTCTATGTTATCAGAGTCTTTCATACAGAGAGTTTCAAAGTCTCTCTTTCGTAATTGTAGCTTTTTTGTCTTCACCTTCTCCATACCTTGATCGGCAATCTAGAGGGTATCCCATGCATCCTTGGACCTCTTAACTGCTGCTATACTTAGAAACATAGTTTCATGCACTGCTTGATAGAGATAAAAGAGGGCTTTTGAGTCCTTCCTATTTCTCTTCAACAAATCCTTCTCTACCTGTGTCAAGGAATTGAAGGTTTTTTCATCTACTGGTTCTTCAAAGCCATATTCAATAAGCTCTCATAAGTCTTGAGAGGCAAACGGGGTTGTCATGGTGATTGCCCAATAGTCATAGTTCTTCCCATTGAATTGTGGGAGTTGAGTATTTCCAATACTCGTGCTTGTGCTCGCTCCTGCCATGGCTAGCACACTGAGCTATGCTTTAAACAAAATTGACTGTGTTTTTAAATAAACTATCTCTCTTCTTAAAATACAAACTCTGTCTCTGAGGACTGCACTTCTTTAAACAAAACAAAACTCTATTTTTTTTTAGAAATATCTGGAGTTGTGCTGAGTCTTCACACTGCTGGAGAACTACTACAACAAACTCCTTCCTTCAGTTTCTTTGACACTCCTTCAAAGAGCCTGAACTAGCTCCAATACCATGTTGGAATTTCTGAATATTCTAGAACACACAAAGAGAATAAAAATTCTCCTTCTAACATAGAGAACACTTATAAAAAATTTGTTGGACAAAGATGGCATAAACTGGTTCTATTTCATTAAAATTAAAAGCTATTATAAAAATGGTTCTTCCACTGAAGTGGGATTTACAAAAATATGGAACTGCTGCAACACACAGTGTCCAAAAAAAAATCTTTCTCTGTCTTTCACAAAAAAAAAAATTCACACACAGTGCTTACAAAACAACTATGTTTTGCCTTCGGGCACAAAATACACACACAGTCTTTTCTTCCGCATTTCTATGCTTTTTTTCCCTCTACTACTACAAATAAACCTATGGGCTATTCTTTTATATGGCGCAGCGTTTAATAAAACAAAAACAAAAATAATACAATAAGGTTTCGACCTTAATAACTTCCTCCGCAATATAAAACTTAACCAATGTTTAAAAACTTTAGACCCAGACCTCAAAAAGATATTAAACCGTATTGCAGTTATTTTCGCGTACCAAATGACCAATATTTCAGTGAGGCCGAAATCCATGCGATCAGCTTGTGATTGGTCGATGCTTGGGCTCCCCGGACTTCAAAAAAAAACTGAACCAGATTTGATAAATTTATCGCGTACCAAATCCTTCCTATGACGTCATGCCAAAAACCTCCGTGATACGCCATGATTGGTCCATGTAGCTCCTGCTGTGCTAGCAGTGGAACTAGCTGATCCCTCATCGTGTCCAACTCCACTTTGCAGATCGACGATTGGCAATTTTAACACTCAACTTGTGCAGAACGTGGATAAACTTGATTTTGTGCAACTGCGATAATGACGTGGCACTTATCACATCTTGGTCCATCTAAATTAGTCAGCGGGCGGTTCAGGTGATAAACTAAACATCTTGCACATGCGATATGTGATATTGTGATAGTGGCGATATCGCATCGCAAGTGAAACAACATAACTTTGCTGCTGCAATGGGAAACTTTAAAATGTCGCGAAGTTCGAGTTCGGAAAATGGGGTCCACTATGACGTGGCCCTATTTAAATCAAAATTTCCACGTAAATCAAAATTTTGTTTGTTGGTTTGTGGGTTTTAAAGTGCAATGAGACAATCTTCTTAGACTGTTGTTGCATGGTCAGAACCATGAAAATATTAATTGAAACGCCTTTCAGATGGCTACGGCCATCAATACGAAAATGTCTTTGCAGGCTTCATTTAAAACCAGTGTTAAATGCAACGGTGGTGTGCACTCAACACACAAACATTCTACCCCTCCTATACTCCTCTTTTTCACTGTGCAGGGTAGGAGTTGAATTTAAAAATTCAACAAGTGGGAGACCAATAGTTCTGACAATGAGAGGGGTCTGAAGGAGTTCCGGGACCCCTAAGGGATTCGAACCTCTCACTCCTCATCTTAATATTATTATTATTTTCGATTTCATCTCCCTACATTTTTAATTTGAATTTCAATGACCTACAAGCTGAATTTTCACAAACCATCGTGACCACAACAAGCATGCCATCAATATACAAATCACGCAAACACTAATCTCATTTCCATATTGATCCAACCTATAAAATTCTTCTCTTCGCAGCCGTAGAATAAGTAATCGATTACGATAATATCAATATCAAACGAAGAAGAAAATTAATGATAATATTACCGTGTGTATAAAGCAGAGGTGGGCAAAGAAGAGGGAAAACGAGGAAATGAGGAACGAAAAATGAAGCTTTGGGAATTCATTCGATGTATTCAATGGAGTGAACCGGAATCTGGAGTGGAATCCTGACCTCCATTCTTAAGTCTTCCCCAAATCGCGGTGTGTAAAATTCCTGCGAAAGTAAAAAAGTGACTTTGAAAATATGTATTTTCACTTTCAAAATAAAACCTTTGATTCAGTTTCGATACTTGACTATCGTTGAACATGCTCATCGACTTTTACTCCTTGTCATAGAATCCAGACATTGAATGATGCAAAAAACCATTTTATCCTTCCCTGTAATATCTATGAAGGTTCTTGAAAGTGAAATAATAGAGACGAATAAACTTCCGACCTTTCTCTTTATTCATTCTCGTAAAGCCAAAATGGGAATCTAATCAAAGTACATGCTTATTTAAACAACTAGCCAATGTTGAATTATAACATTCATCGACTTAAAACCTTTAATTTTCCTTTTAACAAGGCTAGCTATTGTTCCCTGAGTATTAAATTTTGAAAGGTTTAGTTTAATTATTAAACTTTGAAAAGTAACAACGAGTTAGGCTTATTATCCATACTCTATATATTGGTTCATTATAATAAGGTAGTAATAAGGTATTTAGTTTAATTATTAAACTTTGAAAATTAAGAATGTGTTAGGTTCATTATCCATACTCTATATATTGGTTCATTATAATAAGGTAGTGATAAGGTAGTAAGATACATATAAAAAAAGATGTTTGAATAGATTATTAAATAATTTTACTGGTCAGCTCTACGAAAGATTGTCTGAACCAGGAGAGTCTGGCTTCTGCATAACACCCTACATTCTCCATATAATTCAGGCATTATATAGCACACAAGATCTAGGGAAGTTATAATGGTACCCTAAGAAATAGAAACTAATTCCTATCCTAAGGTATCGTGAACCAACTCACACTAAAATAGAATATTCTCCATTATCTTCAACACTCCCCCTTAATGGAAAAGGGGTTCACAAATATGCCTGACATCTCCCTAAACATTACAAACTTAATTTTTCCAAGAGGCTTAGTGAAAATTTCTGCAACATTATCACGTGTTTTACAATATACAAGATGACTTTCTTTTGATTGAACTTTCTCCCTGACAAAGTGGAATTGTGTATCAATGTGTTTAATGTTCTTGTGAAACACCAGATTGTTAGCAAGTTTGATTGAACTATGGTTGTCGCATCTGATTTTTGTTGCATCTCTCTGTTCTTCCCCAACATCCTAGAGAAGTCTCTACAACCAAACTACCTCACATGTTGCTGCACACATGGCTTGATACTCTGCTTCCGCTGAAGACAAGGAAACTGTGTTATGTTTCTTACTGCACCATGTAATCACCTTGGATCCAATGCTAAATGCATAGCCCATTATGGATTTTTGATCGTCTACATTTCCAGCCCAATTGGAATCTGAAAATCCTGTCAATCTAACATGAGAAGAATCAGTATAAATAATACCATAATCTTCAGTTCCTTATAGATACCTTAAAACACATTTTTCTACATTCTAATGACTCTCAAGTGGTTTTGACATGTATTGACTTAGCACACTAACTACATAAGCCAAATATGGTCTAGTAATGGTTAGGTAGATTAGGCTCCCAACCAGTTGTCTATAAAGTGTCACATCTGCCTCTTTAGAGCCATCCTCACTCTGAAGTTTAATGTTCTGCTTCAGTGGTATTGTTGTAGCGTTGCACTAATCCATCCTGAATATTTTTAGTAGACCTCTGACATACTTGCCTTGGGACAGAAATTTTTTTCCTGAATCTCTCCATATCTCGAGACCCCAATAATATCTTAATTCACTAAGGTCTTTCATTTCGAACATCTATGACATTTTCTGCATGATTTCTTGGATTAGATCAACAATATCACTCGTAATAATTAGATCATCTACATACAAAGAAATCAACACTATGTGCCCCTTTTCATCTTTCATGGTATACAAATTAGGATCGTTTTTGCTTCTATTGTAACCATGTTGCAGAAAAAATGAATCAATATTTTCATACCATGATATGGGTGCTTTTTTTACTCCATATAGAGCTTTCTTTAATCTACAGACTAAATTTTCTTTCCCTTTATGGACAAAACCCTCAGGGTTCTCTAAATAGACCTCCTCTTTCAATTCCCCATGTAGAAATGTAGATTTTACATCTAGTTGGTGAATCATCCAATGCTTCTTAGTAGCTAAAAAAATCAACATTCTGATAATGTTTACTTTAGCTATGGGGGTGAAGATTTCTTCATAGAAAATACCTTCTTTTTGTGAATACCCCTTTGCTACCAATCTAGATTTTAATTTATCTATGGTTCCATCTTCATTAATCTTGGGTTTATACAACCATTTACACCCTATGGTTTCTTCCCCTTCAAGAATTTCAACCAACTCCCAAGTGTTGTTTTTTAGGATAGATTCATATTCCTATTCCATAGTTGTTTTCCATTCACTACATTGATTTGCTTTTCTATAACTAGAAGTTTCAACAACATTCATCATACTAGTTATAAAGGCATTTTCCCTATATCTAGCAGGAAATTGCATCTGCCTACCTAATATTCTAAGCGTTGGTGTAGCTTCCAGCCCATTCTGACTTTGTGTTGATGTGCTCGGCTTGATTGTTGTATCTGGATTCTCTGCTTCTGCCTCTTTCTTCTGATCCTAGATGTTACCTATTTCTTCACTTTCTTCCACCAAACATGGAATATCCCATTCCTCATTCCGCTTATTAGATTCATCATAAAATTTCTCATGGAATATGACATCTCTACTAACAAAAATCTTGTCAGTAGAGGGATTAAATAATCTATAAGCTTTAAATTGTGAAAAATACCCTACAAAGGTACATGTGATGGCTTTTGAATCTAGTTTTCTTTTGTATTCCTTCGAAATGTGGGAAAATGCTTTAGACCCAAATACTCTTAAATGTTTTAGTGCAGGTTTAAATCCATATAATGCTTAAAAAGGAGTTTTAAACTTGAGACTTCTTGTAGGGCTCCTATTTTCAAATAAACTACAGTATTCAATGCTTCAACCCAAAAAGAATTTGAAAGATCCTTACCTTTCAACATGCTCCTAACACACTCCACCAATGTTCTGTTCTTTCTTTCCACTACTCTGTTCTACTAAGGAGTATGTGGTACTGTGAATTGCTATAATATCCCATGGTCTTTGCAGTACTTGGTAAGTTCCTCCTTCCTGTATTCTCCCCCTTGATCAGAGCAGAGAATTTTTGTGTGCTTCCTTGTTTTATTTTCAATCATATACTTGAACTACTTAAAGTATTCAAATTTTTGGCTTTTCTTACTCATGAAATATACCCAAGAAAATTTTGTGCAGCCATCAACAAATAGTAAAAAATATAGTGCACCTCCTAATGACTTTGTTTGCACGGGTCCACAAAGGTCTGTGTGCACTAATTCAAGTATGTCTCTCTTTTTCCTTTCTACTCGAACATGAAATTCTTCTCTATGCATATTTCCTAATGCACAAGCATCACAATCAGTATGCACCTATTTTAATATAGGAAGATCTCTTACCATTTCCTTTATCTGAAGTAACAGCAAGTCGTTGTAGTTGGTATGACCAAGTCTTTAGTGCCACAACTCTTCTGTAGTCAAACTCGATGCTGTCAAAGCTCGATCTGGTGTTGTTCTGACATCCAATTTGTACAAACCTCCTGTTTGAATTCCTGAAGCAATAATCTTCATGCCATCCAACAGATCTTTAATATAACATTTAGATTTAAAAAATTCAACCTTGAGATCCTGATCTATAATCATGGATACATAAATCGGATTCTTTGACAATTCGAGCACATACATTACATTATGATTATATCTGACGTTACCATTAGGTAAAATAACAGAAATTTTCCCGCACCCTTTGATGTGATGACATCTATCATCACCAAGGTAGATTTGTGCTCCACTGTTGATTTCTTTAAAATATTCGAACCATTGTCTGTTTCCCGTCATATGTGTGGATGCTCCCAAATCTACATACCAGGTGTCTACATCGACATTCTCACTAAATTCTGCCATGAATAATATGAAGTCTTGAACATGGTCATCATTTGAAAAATGACCTGTATGTCTTTTATTCTTCTGTTGTTCTTCATCAAATTTCTTCTTCCTGGACTCCTTAACAATATGACTGATTTTTCTACAATAAAAACATTTAATTACATAGTTTTTTTTATTCAGATCCATACCTTGAGTTTGATTCGGTCATTTCTATGGATTTCCTCCATTTTTCTATGATGGATTTCCTTTTCATTTGAAGAATTTCTTCTTCGCCATTAGTGCCAAATGTTGAGTTAGATAGAGGTGACTTTTTGTGACAACTCTATTGTACCTTCATTTAATTATCAACCCGGGGTAAGTATTTTATTTCAAGAGTGTCAGCACATTATATGCGAGTTAACTGATCTACAGGTATTCTTTGTCAATGTTCAGAAGGAATTACTAACTTTGGAAGCTTGTTGATCCTAAATAAGATGTCTTAGATGGATCTTTTAGCCTAAAGCTAAGTAAGGGAAATTGATGTTACTGTACTGGAATAAAACATTAGTTCTATTAAACTGAACAATGGTCTAGATAAATCAAGCAGGAATTGAAATGAGAGTAATGAAATTAATCAGAACAATTGTCTAACTAAATTGTTTCAGACATGGAACTGAATTGAATCGATGACCTAGCAATCTAAGCAGTAACGAAGCAACTATTTGGCTAGCAATATAACTAGAATGGTGACTAGTTATGCAATAATGAAACAATAGTATAACTAAGCAATACGGCTAGCTGTGCAATAATGAAACCGCAGTAGAACTAAGCTAGTAGTAATCAATAGCAATAGAACCGAACGGGTCAAATTACTCAGATAGCTATCATTAAGTAACTTTTGCAATGGAGTTCTCTATAAGACTTAATTAAACAACATAAATCAATTAGTGAATTTTTTTTACTATGCCACGTAGTGCATGGACATGCAGAATGTTGAAATCAATCCTTTTACAGCCTAGAAATTAACTATCATGACAAGAGATGAACTAGTATTAACAAATCGTTATCACAAACAAGATTGCACTTGTCTCATTCTAAGAACGCAATGACCAATTATTCATTAAAGAAGAGAGTTTTAATTATAACAATGGAAATATATATTAAACTGCACCAAGTTTACAGATATCGATTCTGTAACTTTTTAGAACATGGAAACGTGTGTGGAGCTCCCGAAGGTTGGGCACAGACCTACAGAAGCCTCAGCACTGAGGAAACTTCAGAAGATAGTTACTCAAAACTCTCTTTTACATCCAGGAATGCTACGAAATATAATTAGATAAATTTTTCTGGATTTTCTACTATCGGATTCCCTCTCTCATTCTGTTCTTTTCCCTTGTAAAGGCAATCTTCAGAATTTCGAGAACGTATCTTAAATGACAGCCCACTACGCGTGGCTGTCGTTTGAGTTCTTAGACTCAATCTGCTCATTCACCTTCTATTGGCTATTTGGGCTGCTTTGTGCTCGCGTCCGTCGATTGGCTTTCTTTTGCTATCGGTTTAGGCATTCCTAGTTTCCTGCAGGTAAAGACAAAAAGAGTCAATTCCTTATTATAAATTGTCCATTCTATCGTTAGTCTAATTGTTCCTATTTTCATGATTTTCATTCCTTATCGTTAATATGAAGAGGGATTTCCTTGAAATTACAATACAATTTGCAGTATTTAATGGGTGAAAATCATACCTTTGTCTGGGCCTAACATGCTCCCCTGCTTACCTTGTTTCATGTTCTCATGCAAACAAATGATTAAGATGCAATTGTGTTAAAGAATAGGCGGGGTAGGGTCTCTTATTGGGTGCTCTGTAGTCTCACTTTCTTTTCATGAGTATCAAGGTAGGTCCTGTGACTCCTTCTGGTAACTCGTAGTCATGATTATACTCCTTCGGGGGAAGCCAAAAGAGTGGAGTCTGATATCTGCAACCCAGCCAGGGGGGAAACATGTTGTAGACTAAACTGCTATATAAACGAAATCTGGAAGCAGCGGCCTTGAAGTTCCTGTAATTGAATGGCTCCCTATTTTTTACATTATTCGCAGAGGCCATCCACCGTTTTTTAGCTACTACTAGGTCTGCTTCACAGATGTATTCAAAGTAATCTCGTGCATTTTCAATGACATCCTTATGGAGAGGACCCAATCTAGACTTCACACTCGGCCTTTTCATGAAATTCTGATGTCGGATGATCAACTGCATGGGTATCATAGGCTCCCCCATGACCCATAGTTCCAGATTATGTTCTCTTTTCTGAAAGATGCCATAAGCTTTGGCACACCTGATTTGGTTTTTGGCAAATGAAAGAAAATCTTGTAATGGAACACCTCCTATGAAGGGGCCGAGGTTGCCATCAGTGTCTTTTTCTAAAAATAAATTGTGCATGTAGAGCTAACATAAGAGGCATTGAATCTACTCATCCTTGTCATTAAAACATTGGACAAATTCCTCTATAGTCTTAAAGGACATGGATTTCCCTGCTCTTACGGCTTTGACTTTCGGAAGTAGGTACCGCTCTGTTAGGAATAGGGCATAGTTAGTTACCGGTGACCTACATGATAAAACATCATCATATAGAGAGAAAATTGCAGAGATCCGCTTTTTGGCTTCCTCTACCTGCCTTTGTACTGTTTTAACTTTTTCCAGCTCACTTCTAAGTTGGGCAAATGTCTCATCTTTAGTAAGAGAGAGGTCGGTGAATTTCTTTTGCAGTGCTTGGTGCTCTTGTAATGGCACTACCTCCTTCTTGTAATGTGTCAGTTCAAGCCGTACTTGTAATAACTCATTATGTATTCTTTGCTTAACAACTATTTCTATTAAATGAGCATAGGCAGGGACTTCCTCTGTTTGGATCCCTTTGTCCTCTAGAATTTTCTGCTTAGTTTGGGTGGATGTTTCAATGTTGTTTGCTGCTTCTGTCTATATTTCAGCTTCATTGGTGGTTGTCAAAATGGTTTGTATTCCAACTTCCATTGTAATTTCCAGTTCTGTTTGGGTTCCTATACTGGAAGTTTCTGCTTCTGACTTCCTGACCCTTCTTTTTCTTTTCAACTGCTTCTTCAATTTTTTTACAGGTCTTCCTCAAATTTTCAATTTTTCTCATGTCTGAACCTTCCCTTGTTTTTACAGTTTTAGGGGAGTAGAATTTTCTTGCTCAAGGGTAAGTTCTAGAATGGTGTTTCCAATTACTTCTTCAGAATTTCCCTCAGTATGAGGGTCTTGACAGGGAGGAGCAATGCTACCTCCTAGTGCAAGGGAACTGTCTTTGTGTGAGAGCTTTGTTCCATGAGGATAGTGTCACCTGAATCAGCCTGTGATTCCAATATTTCGTCTGTCTGTCGTTCACCGTATACCTCATAATTATTAATGGGAGATAGGGCTTCATTCTCCTGTAGTTCTTCTTGGTCGAATAGGATATCTGTGTGACCAGAGTTGCTGGGGGAGGCAGTTTTATCAACAAATTCTTATTGCTCCCCTGCTTCTGATGAGTTCCTTAATTTGGGGTTTGTCCTTATTTTCCCTAGGACTAGGGCCATTTCCTCCTCAAATCCTTGTAAGGGTGCCTGGGATGGTTTTTCTCCATCTATGGTGTTCGACGTTCCCTGGGGTGTTCTAGCCCATTTTTTCTGTTTGATTCTGATGTTGAGGCTCGACCTATTTTTCTTTTTGGAGAATTTACCCTAGGGGGCTTGGTTTTAGCACCCTCGAGGTTAAATTCAGGTTCTTGCACTTCTGGGTTAAGTTCTAGGTTGACAAAATTGTGCCATGCTAGATGTTGTGTATCTAGCTCCTGAATAATGATTAAATTTATTAATCCTTTGTGACTAACCACTGATTGGGGCCTCTTAGATTTCCTCAGTCGAACAGCGGTATCATGAAATATGGAATTTAAAAAGGCAGGAAAATTGATTGAAATTTTATGTTTGAGTACAGCTAGGAGTTGAAGCTGTTGGGGTTTTACTGTTTCTCGACGTCCTTCGCATGTTATGAATCTTTGGATGAATACTACCAATTCTTGCCATGGCTGGTGTAAGGAAGTGGGAGAAATCCCTCTAGATTTTCGTTCCAGTGGTTTGTCTGGGTCCTGGTATAGTGTTATTGCTTCTCGCAGGAGTACTGCTTTTCTACCCATCTTTCCCCTTGTGCTGGTATTCTAGAAACTGCTACTATGATTTCGTCTGTGACAGGTATAGTTTGGTCGTTTACTCTGGTTTTCCCATCCCGCAAATTTTGCAGGAATTCAATTGCAATTTCTATGTTGTGTCCTTGTAATATATGCACATATGTCACCCATCCTACTCGTTGAAGAATGACACTTGCTGCCTCTGAAATTGGGAAATTCGACGGCTCATTTCGAAGAGTACTTCCGTCCATGGCTGGTATACTTTTCTCTTCTAATTATTTCTTTCTTCTTGGCTTTGTTGTTTCATTTGGGAGCTGAGTGTAATCGAAAAAAAATAGATCATGGTTCTGTATAAAGAGTCTCCATGCCTTAATTGTAGCATTTACTGATGTGTCTGACGGGATTTGTGCGGGGACTTCATCTGCTTGCCAAATTAAAGCCAATCAAGGCCAATTACACCTCTCCCTCTTGAGAAAAAGGGTGCCCACATCCTCAGGTACTGAAGAGATTCAACCAGTGATGAATGTGAGTATGAGAATGTCAGACTTTAGTTATTTGTGTGTGGAAAATTGACGATTAAGTAATTATTTCATGTGCAGCAAACGATCAAAAAAAAAATTCATGATTGAATCTTGTGCGAAGAAGGTCGAGACGTGAGAACAAGCAGTATTGTCATTACTATGATATGATGTCTTCGTATGATTAGAATCCTGTGATGGAAGCAAGATTTGATCAAGTGTTGATTAGCATTTTCCTTCCCAAATTTGAAATATGTAATCAATCTTCATTATTTATTCTTATGGTAAGTCATGATTGTCACTAATTCGAGTAATAGGTGTGTAGTAAAGAAAATGGAAAACAAGGTGTATTTAACAGTATTTTGTTATTAAAGAAGCATTCTTTCATACCACAAGTAGGGCCACTGCTGCCGGTAAGCATTTATAGCCTCGACAGGTTTGCTTTTTAACCCGAAAAATGAGCCATAATCCTTATGTGATGATAGTTATTTTATTATTTTGATAGAGAGATCGCCATGCTAGTATGGTAGCCAGGTAATCATGGTGCCATTCACTAGAGTTGTAGCAAAATGATCAGGTCAGCTCGTGATGAGACCTCCTATCCTTCAAGTTAGAAAGTCATTACCCTGGTGTGGTTGCCATAATGGGCATGTCAATTTCTTAGACTCTTATGATCATGGTAGGTTGGCTCGTGATGAGACCCCCTATCCTCTCTTAAGATATGTAAATGTAGTATTTTCTTTTGTATTTTAGCAGTATGATCCATTCGGAGGTCATTGTGCTGGTGTGGTAGCCAGATAATTACAGTGCCATTCACTAGAATTGTAACAGAGTGATCAGGTCAGCTCGTGATGAGACCTCCTGTCCTTCTAATAGATGAGAGTGTCATTACCTTGGTGTGGTCGCCATAGTGGGAATGTCACCTGCTCAATTCCTATGATCATGGTAGGTTGACTCGTGATGAGACCCCCTATCCTCTTTTGGGATTTTCATGTCACACCATGATTGCTAAGGAAGGCTTATTGACTCCTTAAGAGTGAGGGATGGTGAAAGAAGTAGAAAAAATAATACCATTAATATGCCTTGTTCCATTTCTTCATGTTGTAGGGTCATATTACTCGAATAGTGCAAAAAGACATATCATTATAGGGTCCTCAGTCGCTTGATATCATATTCAAACTGTAGGTGGTTTTAGCCCTTATGTTGATGTGTGTATAATATCAGCTTCTGTTTAAGAATTGTAGTATTAGAAGACATCATATTTGAAATTTTATTAATTGCTTTCTCTCCTTCAAGTGCCATTCCCTGTTCAAGGTTATTCAATAGAAAGAATGGCTATTTAAGATATTTAGAGGTAGCTTCTTTAAAGATTGGTTTGAAAAAATGTTGAAAGGTGTTAAAAAAAAATGCTCAAAAATGCTAAAAAAATGCTCAAAAATAAGTATTTTTGTTGAAGGAATAGTTAGCTTGTTCAAATATGGAAAAACAGTTGTTTCCGAATGGAATAGCACAAGCAGCATGGTAAAAACTATTTAAAATCTGATTGAACCGTTGTCGTTCAGAAATTGAACAGCAGTTGTTCCTAGATTGAACATCAAAGTTTAAGAACACAGCAAAAAGTTGTTCAATTCTACTGAACTGCTGCCATTAGGGGATTGAACAACAACTATTCTGGATTTGAATAGAAAAAATTAAAAACGCAGCAAAAAGCTTTTCAACTCTGTTGAAATGTTTCCATTCAGGGATTGAACAGCAGTTGTTCTGGATTTGAACAACAAAAATTAAAAACACGACAAAAAACTATTCAATTTGGTTGAACTGTTGTTCTTCGAAAATTGAACAGCAGTTGTTCTGGAATTGAATGACAAAACTTAAAAACTCGACAACAAGCTGTTCAATTCAATTTAATTGCTGCTATTCAAAAATTGGACATTAGCTACTCTAGAATTGAGTAGCATAGCGTAAAACTCGACAACAAGTTGTTCAATTCAATTGAACTGCTGATGTTCAAAAATTGAACAACAGTTGTTCTGGAATTGAACATCAAAACTTAAAACTCAGCCAAAAAGCTGTTCAATTTGATTGAACTGCTGTTGTTCAAGAATTGATCAGCAGTTATTCATAAACTAGATAGCAAAGCATAAAAACTAAACAAAAGATGTTCAATTTGGTTGTACTATTGTTGTTCAAAAATTTAACGACAGTTGTTCTTAAACTGAACAAAAAAGTAAGAAACTAAAAATAACACAACCTTGAAATGGGGTGAATACAAAATTATATACATAATTTACAAGTGATGTTGTCAAACCTCTCATGTACCTGAGTTTGTGGGGTTGTCACTCCCTTGTGCCACAACTCGGATGGTGGGATCTTCTCGTGCTTGTTGACAAAAGGATTGCTTCGTGAGAGGTTTGTGATAGAGGTGTACTCTGTGTCCGTTAACTCGGAATGTTGAGTTGGATCTGTCTATCGTGGTCAAAGTGAGGTACCATTCCTATGCACTTCCTGAATCTCGTATGGACCAAGCCATCTTTTTTATAGTTTTCCTAGAAAGTCTTGGAATCTAGAATCATATAGGAGCGCCAATCTCCTTTTTGGAATACTTTTTTTTTTATCAGATTATCATGCCACTTGGCTAGTTGTTGTTGAATGATCATTGTGCATTGCAAGGCAAGCAATCGAATTTCATCCAGTTCATTTTTTTGTTGAAGTCTTTTAGTTTGAGCATCCGTTAAGTCAAATTCTACTTCCTTGGCTATTCTCAATGTTTTAATTTCGAAATCAATAGGGAAGATAGGTTCTCTCCCAAATACTAGCTGATATGGTGAATATCCAGTAGTATTTCTCCAGGCAGTTTGATAAGCCCATAAGGCTTCTAGCAATCTAATGGCCCAGTCCTGGAGGTGTACTGCTACTGTCTTGGTAAGGATTGCCTCCAGGACTTTTTTAGTGCTCTCGACTTGTCCGTTTGCTTGCGGGTGGTAAGGAGACGTAATTCTATGAATGACATGGTGATTTTTTAAAGTAGATATGATTTTATTGCCTGTGAACTGTGCCCCCCCATCATTTATCACTTCCCTTGGTAGGTCGTATCATACAAATAGTTCAAAGAGAAACTTAATTACTGATTCTTCCGTGGCTCTTGGCAAAGCTACTGCTTCCACCCATTTGGTAACATAATCTGTGGAAACTAATATGTGGGCTTTCTGGTTTGATGGTGGATTAAATGGCCCAACGAAGTCTAACGCCCATCATTCAAATGGTTCTACTACCAATTTTGGTTGCAGCAGCATTTCATCAGCTTGCCCTGGACGACCCATCCTTTGGTAGCTATCACAGGACTGAACATACTTCTTTGCATCTTTATAAATTGTAGGCCAAAAATATCCTAATTGCAATATTTTATGCCCTGTCCGTCAATTTGCGAAGTGACCACCGCAGGGTTCATCATGACAGGCACGTAGGATGTCATGGATTTCATCCTCCCTTATGCATCAGCATATCTGCATATCAGCCCCTGTATGAAATAAGTATCCTTCAATCTAGGAGAATCGTGAACTACGTTGTACAATTAACTTCCGTTCTCTTGTCGTCAAATGTTTGGGTAGCTTCCCAACTGCCAGATAATTTGCGACACTGCATACCATGGGGTTTTGAGTGCTACAGCAAATAGGTGTTCAACCGGAAATTTATCATTGATTGTTTATGCGTCATTTGTTTTTGGGACTCTTGACAGAAATTCTGCGACTACGTTCTCCTTCCCTGGACAATCTCTGATTGTTATATCAAATTCCTGTAATAATAGTAGCCAGCGAGTTATTCTCCCATTCGCGATTGGTTTATTTGCTAAATATCTGATAACAAAATGGTCAGTGTACATAAATACTTGATATCCTGTTATGTAGTGCCTGAATTTATTGATAGCATAAATTACAGCCAGGAACTCTTTCTCGGTTACTGTGTAGTTTAGCTCAGCGGGGGTAATATTCTTACTAATATAATAGATAGCATATGGTTTTCGGTCTTCTTCTTGGGCGAGGACTGCTCCTATTGCTGTATTAGATGCATTGGAAGAGATATGAAAGGGGAGTTTCCAGTAAGGACCTCGCAAGATTGGTGCTCTGGAGATGAGCTTTTTTAATTCTGTAAAAGCAGTTCCACATTTTTCAATCCACTGAAATTCAACATTGCCAGTTAAAGCATACAGAGGTGCAGCTATCTATGAGAATTCTTTTATAAATCTGTGGTAATATCCTGCATACCCCAGGAAACTGCATACCTTTTTTTGTGTATAGGGTGTGGCCAACAAAAGAATTATCTTTATTTTAGTCGGGTCTACCTGGATTCCTGCTGCAGAAATGTAGTGGCCTAGGATTACCCTTTCAGTCATCATCATGTGGCATTTCTTGTTGCTTAGACACAATCTAGTAGTAATACATCATTCCAGTACCTTGTCTAATGTTTCTAGAGCTTGGTCAAAATATTCCCCATAGGGTGTAAAATCATCCATATAAATTTCAAGACCTTCATTTATTAAATCGGAAAAAATACTAATTATGGCTCTTTGAAATGTTGTCGAGGCATTACATAATCAAAATGGTAACACTCTTTAAGCGAAAGTGCCCCATGGGCAAGTAAAGGTTGTCTTATCTTCATCTTCAAGAGCTATTTGTATCTTATTGTATCCACTGAATCCATCAAGAAAAGAGAAAAAACATTTTCCAGCTAATGTGTCAAGGACTTGATCAATAAAGGGAAGGGGGAAATGATATTTCTGAGTTGTTTTATTTAATTCTCTATAGTCTACGCAGATCCTCCACTTCCCATTCTACTTAGGGACAACACCAAAGGGGAGACCCATTTTCTCTCTGATATAAGATAAATAAAATTTACATCTAGAAGCTTTTGGAGTTCTTCTTTTACAATCTCTTTTAAATGGGGATTCACTATTCGTTGCGGTTGTTGAACAGGCCAAGTCTCTCTGTCATTATACTGATATGATGGGTCCAAGCCCTTCATGTCTTGGTAGTCCCACGCAAATGCACCTTAGCGCTTCTTAAGGACTTTTACAAGTTTCTTCCTTTGGTTGTCATCCAGGCTACTGTTAATATTAAAAGTCTTACCTAGTTCGATTTCAATAGGTATACTATTACAAACAGTGGTTGTGGGATTATATTGGGTCTCAAAGTCTATTGCGATATTTTCTTACCCTTCATGCTAGAGGAGTTTCTCATCATTTGGCATTTCAAATTTTCGTTTTTGGGCTGCTAGTTCATCATGTTACTAATCAAATCATCTTTAGTTTGATTTTTAAATTTGAGAGCCTCTACTAGTGTGAGGGGTGGACGGATGTTTTGCTCCCAATATGTATCTGGGAGTTTGTGAATTTTTATCGTGGGCAGACTTGGTTTGACAAGCGAATAGATTACAATATTCTTTACAGAATTGCCTCTACTGATAGTCATGTTGCCTGTTCGGCAGCCTATGTAAGCATCTGTCGTGGCCAGCCAAGGCTAGCCAAGAATCAATGGGTGTCCTTCCATCTTGTTTTTTGGATTAATGACTAAAAAATCAGCAGGTTATTTCCATGATTCTATAAAGACCATAATTTCTTGCACTATACCTTCTGGTCTAATAACAGATCTGTCAACTAATTCCAGAATTGTGGCTGTAGGTTCAACAACTGATATGCCTAGATGTTCACAAGCCTTTGTAGTTAGGATGTTGATGGCTGCCCCAAGGTCAACCAATGTGTTTGGAAATGAATGTCCAGAAATTTGTATGGTTACAATGGGGCTTCCTGGGTCTTCATATTTTACAGGTGATTCTTTTCCTAACAATAAGTCAGACAGAGTTCCTACTACATGAACGGTAGGTTCCGCCATTGTTTTACTAATCTGCTCTTTCCACATAACTCCTTGATTTTTTTTGCATAGATGGGAATGTCCAGGATGGCCTGCTGAAGAGGAATTTTGACAGAAAGGTTTCTTAATTCCCCTAGGATGTCAAAATCTCTCAGGTCTGGGTAGTTTAATCTCTCAGGAAATGGTGGTGGAGCTATTTTATTGTCTTCAGGTCTTTGTTGTTTCCTCGTCTTTGCTTGTTTTTGTTGTCTCTATTGAGCTAGGGCCTACGGATGTTTCAATTTGGGATTGAGGTGGAGTTGGGGCCTCTATGGGAAATATGGTACGTCTCGATCTCAACTTCAATTCGTTACATTGTTTTTGTTAGTTTTTGGGTGTTGGATTCTCTATGATTTGAATTAATTGAACTGTTCTATTATTGGGATTGGGATTGGGTTGGGCTGGTAATTGAGGTGATATGACAGGCTGCTGGTTATGCTGAATGGGGTAGGGGGCTGGTAATTGTTGAGTTCCTGCTCCTGTCGGTAAATTTCCCATCCCCGTAGGTCGTTTCCAGTTCCAGTTGTTGTTTTGTGTAGGGGGGTTTGGCCATTGGTTTTTAGAACTAGGGAAGTTTTTCCAGTTACTTCCTGATTGATTTTGCGTAGGCCAGGGTGGGATAGGGAAAGTTTGGTTTGGCCAAGTTGGGAAGGGGTTTTGAGTATGCCAAGTTGTTTTAGGATTATTCTGGTTGAACTGGGGCATTAGAAAGTATTGAGGTAGTTATTTTTGTATGCCAGGTCGTGCCTGCCATTGCCAATGCTGATTCATTAAATAGACTAGTTTTGTTTCTTCTTCTACTTCTTTGTAGATGGCTTTCAGCCTAGGGAGTGAAGGACATTGGTCATAGTATGATCCTTAGTGTAGATAGCACATGTCTGGACCATGTCTAAAGGACACTCCCTTTGGCTATGCTTCTTCTGACATTTTGGGCAGAAGACAGCCAGATTTTGTTCAGCTATTGCTTGGTTTTATTTGGCTTGCAGAACATCAAGTTGTGTGTTCAAAGTGCCCAGGATGTCGGTTTTGAATTTTTCTAAGAGATTCCAAAATTCTACCCTAGTTACATTGCTACTGGTTTGCTTAAGATCGCACCCAATAAGTTTGTTATGTGAGCTACCCCAGGAGAATCTAATACATAAGGAGATAATTTTGTCATATTCTTCCTGATAAATATCTCCTTTTCCCATTATGTTAAGTAATTCAACCCATTCCTCCTTCATCCCCTTAAGTATTGTTGCTTTAAAAATGTCTTTGGACAACGTAGTATATGGGGATCTTTGTAAATTGTATTGAAATCTTTCTAGGTATTCTTCTACTATTTCATTGTCTTTTGTAGTCATGTTAAAGATTTCATTTTTTAGGTCTTGGTTTTGGCAATAGTATTGGTATTTGGTAAGAAAGGCATTCTTCATTTGGTCCCAGTTGTTTATAGTTCCCCCTCCTAACCCCATGAACCAGCGGAGAGCCATCCCTTTCAGGGTGGAGGGAAATAATTTTAATTTATGGCGATCAGTGGTGTAATCATATCCTCTGTATAAGACATCGAATTAAAATAAGAATGCATCAGGATCCTTTGTGGTTAATCCATGAAAGGTAGGGATGTTATGCAAGGGAATGGCTTTCATAGGGGCATTGTCAGCATGATCAACAATGGGGTACTCGAATGTTGATGTCTGCCTTTGATTTTGATTTTGATTATTTGCCATTTGATCAAAGAGGTTCTAGAAATATTCAGGAATTTCTTAATATGGGGGGAGATTTTGATAGGCTTGGAAGGTGAATACGATGGAGGTTTTACAACACTTCTCTAATCTGGGATTCTAAGGAGTTCTATTTCGATTAATTCTTTAATAAATTTAGGTATCTCTATGTGAATTTCTCCACTACTTTCTCCCCTGCCTTCTTGCAAATTGCAAGAGCCTCCCTCTTTTGAAAGGTCAATGTTTTGATGAATGGCAGTCTGCAGTCTTTTCTCAGACCCTTCTGTCTTGTTGTGAATCTCAGCATAGGCTACAGATGGTGACGTTGTTGTCCGAGGGGGTATGTTAGGATTTTGGATGGGAGTGGCTTTTGATCCTATAGATGCCTGAGATTCAGTTTTCTTAATGATTTCGTCTATATATGTAGTTCTCCCAAGGATCATCGGTCCTTTGGGTTGTGGTCATGACTGATTTTGAGTTGTTTCTATCTTTTTCTTAGGCATAAAACAAGAGCACCTATCCTATGGTTTCTGTACAGATTTCTAGTGGGTGGCCTAAAGGGAAAGCATGTTTCTTACCAGTATGCAAGTTCTTACCTTTCGCTTTCAATACCCAATTCCTCACAACAATAGAAAAAGAATGAATTAAAGGAGATAACTCTCAACACTCTTCCCAGCAATGGCGCCAAAATGTTGAGTCAGATAGAGGTGAATTTTTGTGACAACTCTATTGTACCTTCATTTAATTATCAACATGGGGTAAGTCTTTTATTTCAAGAGTGTCAGCACATTATATGCGAGTTAACTGATCTATGGGTATTCTTTGTCAATGTTCAAAAGGAATTACTAACTTTGGAAGCTTGTTGATCCTAAAGAAGATGTCTTAGATGGATCTTTTAGTCTAAAGCTAAGGGAAATTGATGTTTCTCTACTGGAATAAAGCATCAGTTCTATTAAACTGAACAATGGTCTAGATAAATCAAGCAGGAATTGAAATGAAAGTAATGAAATTAAGTAGAACAGTAGTCTAACTAAATTGTTTCATACATGGAATTGAATTGAATCGATGACCTAGCAATCTAAGTAGTAATGAAGTAGTTATTCGGCTAGCAATATAACTAGAATGGTGACTAGCTGTGCAATAATGAAACTATAGTTAAAGAATATGACTAGCTGTGCAATAATGAAACAGTAGTAGAACTAAGCTAGTAGTAATGAATAGCAATTGAACCGAACGGGTCAAATTACTCAGACAGCTATCATTAAGTAATTTTGCAATGGAGTTCTCTGTAAGACTTAATTAAAAAACATCAATCAATTGGTGAATTTTTTTATTATGCCACGCAGTGCATGGAGATGCATAATGTTGAAACCAATCCTTTTATGGCCTAGAAATTAACTATCATGACAACAGATGAGCTAGTATTAACAAATCGTTATCACAAACAAGATTGCACTTGTCTCATTCTAAGAATGCAATGACCAATGATTCATTAAAGAAGAGAGTTGTAATTATATCAATGGAAATATGTATTAAACTTCACCAAGTTTACAGATATTGATTCTGTAACTTTTTAGAACATGGAAACATCCGTGGAACTCCCGGAGGTTGGGCCCAGACCTATAGAAGCCTCAACACTAAGGAAACTTCAGAAGATAGTTACTCAAAACTCTTTGTTACATCTAGGAATGCTACAGAATATAATTAGACAAACTGTTCTAGATTTTCTATTATCATATTCCCTCTCTCATTTCAGTTCTTTTTCCCTTTAAAGGCGATCTTTGAAATTTTGAGAACGTATCTCAAACGACAGCCCGCTACGCGTGGCTGTCCTTTGAGTTCTTAGACTCAATCTGCTCATTTTCCTTCTATTGGTCGTTTGGGTTGCTTTTTTCTGTCGATTGGCTTTCTTTTGCTATCGGTTTAGGCATTCCTATTTTCCTATAGGTAAAGACAAAAAGTGTCAATTCCTTATTATAAATCAACCTTTCTATCGTTAGTCTAATTGTTCCTATTTTCATCATTTTCATTCCTTATCGTTAATATGAAGAGGGATTTCCTTGAAATTACAATACGATTTGCAGTATTTAATGGGTGAAAATAATACCTTAGTCTGGGCCCAACACCAGATCTGCACTCTGGGGTTTCAGGGTCAATATTATTTCTTCTTCTTGCATTAATATTCCTGTTAGTTATTCAAACTTTGGTATTTTCTCTCTCGCACTTATCCCAGTGATAAACATTTGGTAATCATCAGTCATACTATTCATGGTAATTGTGACCAAATCTACATCTCCAACTGCCTCACTGATGTCTGACAATTTGTTCTTTAGGTCTTTGATCTGTGATATGAACGAAGTAACTGTTTCATTCTCCTCCATCTTTATAGACATAATCTTGCTCTTCAAGAACAGAAGATGATTTGTATTCCTGATCTCGTTCAAATCCTTCAGTACGGTCTAGATTTCGTTTGCTGTCTTGCATTCTCTGATATGCGGTATGATGCAGTCTTTCACTGACATCTTCAGCACTGTCTTTGTTTTACCTTCTCTCTTCTCCCAATCTGGGGCCGATGCTGCCCCTACTACTAGCTTTGGCTCATCCCCATTTTTAATCATGCCTGGGCATTATGTACTTCTAAAGCAGTCTGTGTTGATCAGCAGTTGTCATTGATGTCAACCCGAGTAGCACCAGGGGCTAACCTAATATTGCATGGGAATTTTGACCTACCAAATTAACATATTCTAGGCCAATAATGCTTTTGATGGTTTCTACTTGTCGAGATGTTTCCATTGATATATGGCATGCCATGTAATCCTTCACGGTTTGAGAGATATTCATGTTTGAAGTTTGTACCCCCAGTTAGTGAGCTAAAACCTCATGGGGTTGGGGCATGGGTCATTGAAAATTCATAATTAATATTTTTTAAGCTCCTAAAATCCCTCCCACGTTCACTTGTTGAAGCCCCTCTCAACTTAAGCATTTATAAAAATTGTGATAGGAGAAAACCTTCAGGTTGTTCGATGTAAACTTCTTCGTCTAATTCTCCATTCAGAAATGTTGACTTAACATCCATTTGGTAGACTTTGATTTTTATTGAACATGCATAGGCGAGAAACATTTGAATGGATTCCATTCTGGCAACTGGTGCAAATGTTTCGTCTAAATCAATTCCTTCCACTTGTGCATAGCCTTTGTAAAACAATCTTGCTTTGTTTCTGGTAACTTGCCCATCTTCATTCAATTTGTTCCTGAACACCCATTTAGTCCCAATGAAATTTTTATCTTTTGGTCATGGAACTAATTCCCAGGTGTTATTCTTCTCAATTTGATCCAATTCTTTATTCATAGCTGCTACCCAATGTTCATTCTGGCTGGCTTCCTCAAAACTACTAGGCTCAAAGGTTGCTAGAAAAGCAACATGAGCTTGTTGTGATGAATGAAGCTGTCGACCTTCATTTATGTCACCAATGATTTGATTTTATGGATGTAATTTTTGAATCCACTCTTTTGTTCTCCTTGGAGGAGCTTCTTGTTATGGTTCTGATATATCTTGATGATCATTGTTTACTTCTGTTGGAATCACGATTGCCGTTAGACCAAAACCCGCAAGTGTTAGTCTCCGCTACAATCGCCAGAGTTAGGATCCATGAGAGGCGGTTAGTCCATGTCGCGAAACACACAGGGAGCGTTGAACCCAACTTTCAACAATCTCCCCCCCAATGCGAGTCAGGTGAGTTTCAAACTCAAGACCTGTCGCTCTGATACCACTTGTTGGAATCACGATTGCCATTAGACCAAAATCTGCAGGCGTTAGTCTCCGTTACAATTGCCAGAGTTAGGATCCACAAGAGGCGTTAGTCTCCGCTACAATCGCCAGAGTTATGATCCACAAGAGGCGGTTAGTCCATGTCGCGAAACACATAGGGAGCATTGAACCCAATTTCCAACAACTTCTTCCTCGTTGATAGTTTCTTCTTGTTCTACAATTTTATCTGTGTCTTTTTCAGCCTCTGTCTCAAGTTTCAAAGATTCTAGATCCTCATCATTACTTTCTAGAACACCATCTTCGTCAAATGTAACATTTATGCTCTCCACTATCTGTTTTCGTCTTAGATTATAGCATTTATAGGCCTTTATTTTGCATGAGTAACCAACAAAGATACCTTCATCAACACGTGATTCAAACTTACCCAAATTTTGATCTTCTCTTTTTGATATAACATTTGCCTCCGAAGATTCTGAAATATTTTACATTAGTTGGTTTTCCTTTCCATAATTCATATGGAGTCTTGTTGCAGTTATTTCTTAGAAGACTTCGGTTGATACTGAAGACTTCCGTATCAATTTCTTGAACCCATAAATTTTCATCCAATTTTGAGTCCTTCAACATTTCTCTACCCATTTCCTATACGGTTCTATTCTTTCCTTCAGCAACTCCATTTTGCTGAGGTGTTCGTGCTATTGAAAATTTCCTTTTTATTCCATTTTCATCACAGTATTGCTGAAATAATTTGGAAGTAAATTCTCCACCATTATCTAATCTTAAACAGTTTATTTTCAAATCATATTCATTTTCAACCAACTCCTTGTAGATCTTAAAGCACTCAAATGCTTCAGATTTTTTCTTTAGGAAACTGACGGCTATCATCCTGGTATAGTCATATATCATTAACATGAAATATAATTCTCTATCTAAGCCTTTTTTTCTCAGAGGACCACATAGATCAGTATGTATCAATTCCAATGGATGTGATGCAAAGTGTTATTTTGTTTTAAATTGGAATTTTGTCTACTTTTCATGCCGACATGCCTCACATAAAATGTTGGAAGATTTTGAGATTTTCGGCATTTCTCGTACTGCTTCCTTTTTGCTTATCCTAACAAGATTGTCAAAGTTTATGTAACCCATTCGTTTGTGCCATAACTAGCTTTCATCTTCTTTAGCTAGTAGACATGCTTTAGTTGCTTCATCCATAACATATATCTCGTTTGGAGCTCGACTTGCTGTAGCCACAATTTTACCGTACCTGCCTTTCCTGATTTCACATTTTGTGGATTCGAATAGCATTGTGTGTCCTTGATCACACATTTGTCCAACACTGAGTAGATTGTGATTCATGTTTTCTACCAATAAAACATTCTTGGCTATAGCATCTTTGCTTCCCAGAGTGACGGTACCTGATCCTATAACATTTGAAGATCCATCATTTCCAAAGGATATGGTTCCATCCTTCTTCTCTTTCAGAGATATAAATTTCCTTCTATCTCCAGTCATATGCATTGAGCAACCGTTGTCAACATACCACACATCTTTATTTTTTTGAGCCTTGAGAGTGAGAGCACAATTATCGATCTTCTTCTTCTTCCATTTTTGTTCATTCTATGGCTTCGAAGATTCTTCTAGAGGATTTTCAAGTCATTGGAAATACTGAGAGGCGGGGCTGAATCAGTACTCCTTTCAATTAGAGCATTAGTTAATCTTCAATTATTATCAGTGTTTTTACAATGATAGTAGAAAACAAGAGGAACACAAATGCACATAGTTTTTAAGGTGGAAACCCACTCCGGGAAAAAAACCACCTAACGCTTTTCTAATAATTCTTTAATATTCAACTCCAATTGAAAATAAAGGTCCAACTTCCTAGAATCTAGAAAAGCATTCTTCTCCAGCTCCCACTGGATGGACGCTCCAACGCCCGAGATTCTTCAGTAGTCAACTGAACGGATGCCCCAACACCCAATGAGCTACAACTCACCCTAGAACCATCCTACCACCCTATAGAAGAATAAAATAAGAATGGACTCCCGTACCAGGGAAAATGGTCCACTTTAAAATGATATAGAATGATGTAGAAGAAGAAGATATACTATACCATAACCCCAACTTTGACACAACCACCTAATGATGATCCTAGACCTCCCAACACTGCCTCTTCAACCCTTGGCAGATAGACACTAGTACAATTTTTACAATAATGTATTTACAATGACTTAGTACAATGATACCTTTACAATTATTATATGCAGTGTTGCCCACTTGAAGACTTCATATGATGAAATTCTTGTTGCTATTATGCACCTTGGTTGCTACTCTTGTCATGCTACCTTCTTCTACACCTTGCTTTGCTTTTGCTGCCATAGAAATTTTGGTCCTTTGCAACCCTTGACAACACATGATCTAGCTTTTTCTTGACTTCTAGGAGCTCGATATTGAATATGATGTATCTCTGTTATTTCAGATCCTCAATATCTAATTTTCAGTCCTGTAGTAGTCCTCTAAGTCATCTTTCCAATGCCATAGGTCTGACCCAATTTGGATTCTTCAAGAGAGAGTTATACCCATTCCCTCACAATGCCCTAATTATGGATTGTTTCAGCAGAGCAAACTTGTATGGCATGCCACGTGTCACTGTTTCTTCATTCGACTATGAAATTGATAGAACAAAAACTATATTATGTGTGCTATCTATGAATATTTACAGAATTCAAATCCAATACTCAGAGAAAGATTTATGATGATTTTACCATGGTCACTTCTTTGAGATGAATTTTAGGAGCCTACAAAAACCCTGAATTCCACAAATCATATCTCCAAAAATGTTGATCACCTTCATCTAAAATTTTTACAGCAACTTCCTATGGATTTCGGCTTTGCCTCATAAAAATTTCAGCTTCTGAACCTTCGTAGAACAAAAGCTAGAGTGAAATTTCCACGATGACCTGTTTCAGATGGTGAAATCCCTTGCCTTAGGAGGAAATGAAGATCACAATTTATATAAATTCTTAAGTTGAGAGGGGCTTCAACAAGTGAACGTGGGAGGGATTTTAGGAGCTTAAAAAATATTAATTATGAATTTTCAATGACCCATGCCCCAGCCCCATGGGGTTTTAGCCCACTAACTAGGGGTACAAACTTCAAACATGAATATCTCTCAAACCATGAAGAATTACATGGCATGCCATATATCAATGGAAACATATAGACAAGTAGAAACCATCAAAAGCATTATTGACCCAGAATATATTACTTTTTTAGGTCAAATTTCCCATGCAATATTGGGTTAGCCCCTGGTGCTGCTTGGGTTGACATCCATGACAACCGTTGATCAACAATCTCCCCCTTTGGCATTGATGGCAACACAAGTACTCCCCCTGCGATCATGACACCTCTTCCTACAACATTCTATGTCATTGTAAAGTGGATCATTTTCCCTAGTACGGGATTCCATTCTTCTTTTATTCTTGTATAGGATGGTAGGGTGGTGCTAGGGTGAGTTGTAGCTCATTGGGTGTTGGGGCATCCGTTCAGTTGACTACTGAAGAATCTTGAGTGTTGGAGCGTCCATCCAGTGGGAACTAGAGAAGAATGTTTTTCTAGATTCTAGGAAGTTGGAGCTTTATTTTCAATTGGAGTTGAATATTAAAGAATTATTAGAAAAGCATTAGGTGGATTTTGTCTTGGAGTGGGTTTCCACCTTAAAAAATATGTGCATTTGTGTTCCTCTTGTTTTTTGCTATCATTGTAAAAACACTAATAATAATTGAAGATTAACTAATGCTCTAATTGAAAGGAATATTGATTCACCCCCCCCCCCCCTCAGTATTTCCAACAGTTTGCATCTTAAATTTCCAATTTGAGTAATTGGAGCCATCAAGTTTGTTACTCTCATTCAAGTATGATTCGATTAACTGATTATTCATCTTGATGATTAAAGAATACACTGGCTTAGATCTATCTCAGATCTCTTCGGCACTTAAAAAAAACAATTCTTCTTAAGCATATCAGCAATCATCCCTTTTAAAAAAAAATTCAAAGGGCACTTTTTAAGGACCTTTAAAAAACTCCACCGATAAAAAAAAATTATTGATGAATTCCTTTAAAAAATGAAATCATATGCTCTTTTAAATCATATGAAAAAATTCATGTCTGAGATTCCTTTAAAATTTCTTATAATGCCACCCAAGAAATTCCTTCTAAAAATAGATCATGTATTAGAGCATGGTTCCTTTTAAAAACTTTCGAATTCAAGAAGAAAGACTGAGCAGAATTATCAATGTCGATATCTAAGAGGATTGGATAGTTCTTTTGCAACTTGTGTTCCAGGCAAGGGCTGAGAAGAACCTCGTGTGCACTTATAAATTGTAGGAATTCAGGTGTCACACCACAATAGCCACACCACAGTAACGTATCCAAACAGCCACACCATAGCAATGGTGGCAACGCTCCTCCGATTAGGCAATGATGGAAGCGTTGAATCTGGGGATCTTGGCAGCGGTCCTCTCCTCACGAGCACTCTTCCTGCTCGTAGGCTCCTCCTCCTACAACTCAGTGCTCCTTCTCACACTGGTAGTATTCCTGCAAGGATGGAAATGTTGGAGCTAGTTGGAAGGAGCAACAACATTCCTTCATAGGCCTTCCCCATGAGGCAGAAGTAGCAGCATTCCTTGGGTGTTGGATGACACTGGCTCAGTATTGCATTCAAAATTTTTAGCCCAGTGCACGCAGCAACCCAGTCCATGCATTATTGAGCCTCTTCACACTGGCTTAGTCCACACAAGCTCAGGATGGTGGCAGCGGTGGCAGCGTTCAACACTCCTTCTGTTCATGCTCCATGTAGAGCTCCTCTCCATGCAAAGCTCAGCACTCCTTATCCTAGTTCCACACTAAATGCAGGGTCCACGCTAAACCAGAATAGATGGCAGTATATGCAATAGCAGCCCAATCGTGACTCAACGCTTCAGCAGCGTTCAAGCAACATGATCACCAAGGTAGGTAGCGCTCAGGTAGGCAGCGCTCCTCAACACCGCTACAGTGGAGAAAATCTCCAAGCAGCAAATAAAAAACAGTGGCACGTAGATAGGTAGGTAGGCAGTGCAAGGCTCCTCCTCGAAGTAAGCAGTAGGCAGCGTAGATTTCTCCTCTGTGTAGGGAGGGAGCATTGGGCTCCTCCTCACACAACTTTGCTCTGATACCAAGATAAAAAAGATGTTTTAATGGAATATTAAATAATCCTAGTGGTCAACTCTATGAAAGACAGTCTGAACTAGGAGAGTCTGGCTTCTGCAGAACACTCTACATTCTCCATATAATTCAGGCATTATATAGCACACAAGATCTAGGGAAGTTAGAACCGTACCCTAAGAAATAGAAACTGATTCCTATCCTAAGGTCTGGTGAACCAAATCACACTAAAATAGGAGATTCTCCATTATCTTCAATGGATACATTGATAGATGTATGTCAAAATATCAAGCACTGTCAAATTACCAATTCTCTAAATTTTTTTGAAAAATAAATTATTAAAATTTTATAATATAATTCATTTTAAAAATATTAAAAAATTATGGTGTATAATAAATATATGTTAGGATTCATGTATATCTCAATCCAAACATGAATTTCAACCAAGTACTATCAAGTTATCAATTCTTTTAAATGTTTTAAACAATAAAAATGAAAAAAAATTATTATTAAAATTTTGTAACATGATTTTTTTTTTTTTAGAAATAAAAAATTTTAAATGTATTTTATGTATATATAACACAATTATTATGTTAATTATAATATAGGTTAAGAGTAATAAGAAATATAGTTTTAAGTTTCTATCAAATTATCAATTATTTTAGATCTTCTAAAAAATAAGCATGAAATCAAATATTATTATCTTTTTATAATATATTTATGTTACAAATATTTTTTTAAAATACATTTTATGTATATATATAATAATCCTACTAGGTCATATAATTAGCAAAGATTAAGAATAATAATAAAAATAGTATTAAATTCTTATCATGTAATATATGTTAAAACTTAATGTTAAAAGTGTTTTTTTTAAATGAAATATATGTATATAATGATATATAATAATGTATTGAAAGATCATGGTAGATGATATTTGTTAGAAGTCATGTTTTACTTTAGTACCATTTCAACATGTCACAAGTGGAAAATGTATATGTTTTGATCAATGAACCAAATTAAGAAAAAGTGAGACCACATAGCCCCTTGCCACCTTCACTCTCCATGTTGTGATATATGCCATAATTGATCATAAAAAATCTTCTTCATCACATCTTTTTTAGGAGCAAAGACATCGATGTCATGTGATTTTTTATTTAAGCAGATGATGATGGTATAGAAAGAGGGTGCACTTTACTCTACATAATTAAAGTCCTAGCTTACATATTTTCTAGGAGCAAAGATACCAATGTCGTGTTATTATTTATTTAAGTAGATGATGATGGTATAGAAAGAGGTTGCACTTTACTCTACATAATTCAAGTCCTAGCTTATTTGAAGGCAACAAAGGATGATATCTTCAATGATAACTCATGAACTATTCCAATAACTAAAAATAAAATATTCAGTGATTGATTTGAAATCCTATACAAGTGAAAATAACAAAAATTAAATTTCTCAACTCAAATTATATGTTACAAAATCTGATGGAAACATATAAAACAAACTGAAAACATTACATCATCAACTTTGATAACAAAACACCTGTTATAAAGACCAATCAGATCGATATTTTAAAATAGCATCTAATATGGTAGCTAGTGTGTTGTCAAATTTAATAACAATACACCTGTTAATAAATACCGATCATATTGATCTTGCTAAATAGTATTTAATATAGTAGCTACTATGTTGTCAAAATAGAATTGGTTTCTAACTCCTCAAAACCACGTACTTTTCAGAGAATTACTCTAACTACTTATCAAAATATTAAATATTACATAGCAAGGTGGATTTGACTAGCTATATATTATTAACATTTAGCATTTTTAATTAATTGCATATTTTTCAAATAAAAATTATTATAATATTTTGAAATACTTATTTGAGCAATGATTTCCCTTCATGAAGCATGAAGTTGGATAATAAATGTATTGAAATGTGATTATAACATTACCTATAAAAAGATACAAAATGAACATAGATGTGTTATCTCACAAATATGAGAATGAGATTTTCCCTTTAATTATCGTAGTAAAAATTGATTATTGTAAAATGTTTTAATGATGTCTTTGGAGATTTTCATTTTAACATTAGTTTAAAGAATTATTGTAAATTTTTTTAATGATGTTTTTCAATATTCCCATTTTAGCATTCGTTTAACATATTTACAGTTAGCCAAGTCACATATTTGAATGGATTAAATCAAATATGGTAATATTTGAAAATTATATTCATAAGGTTGTTAATAAGAAGCATAAAATCAAATATGGTAATATTTGACATGGGTGACTACTAAGCAGCTTGTCCCTGCCAATGAAACCTTTTTGACAAAGACTACATTTCCAATTTAGTTAGATCTTTAGATAGGGGACTCCTGCCAATTTAGTTAGATATTTAGATAGGGGACTTCCGTAGACCCTTGATTTGGGTACATAGAAATTTTCTCTGTCGATACCAATTTAGTTAAATATTTAGATAGGGGACTTCCGCACACCCTTGATCTAGGCACATAGTAATTTTCTTCATTGATACTAGAGGTATTTTGCTGGGTCATTCTTGGTAAAGTCCAAATAAGAATGGATTGAGAATACTGTTGGAAAATTAATCACAACCACTTTGTTTACTTTTCTGATAGCAACCATCCCTCAGTGAATGTTTTGCGGGTTGCAGATTAAGTTTGTAGAGAAGGACAAGTTCAGAGGAGAGTACATTTTACCGATTCTGCAACATACTAAACTACTAAAGTCAAATATAAGTTTAATGCACAGTTACTAAATGTGTATGGGAGAAAATTTAATCATTTACTTCACAAAACTTCTGTAATGTTTATAAAATGATGTCCACCCATCCTACGTATTAAACTATGTTCCTCATGAATTAAATGTCATAGATATATATACTCCACAACCCCTAGTGAATGTAAATCTCAGTAAGAACAGTTGTTTTACTAGTGAAGGAGTTGCAGCCTCCATATGAATGTGTATGTTGCGATTTTGAATCATAACATAAAGTTTGGTTAGTTGCGATTTGATTGTGAAAATTTCACATGAGTTTTTCCACAACAAATCTCTTTTACTCTGTTTCATAATGAGTAAAATTGTTTGATTATATTTCCTCCATTATATTCAATATTTTTTAATCTCTACCACTTTGTATTGAAATAAGGACCTTCATAATTTGATTTCCACAACTCTATGTTCTAAATTAAGTGAATTCGGAAACTCTGTGTAAACTTTCATAACTGTGTTGTCTTGATTAAAGTCATTTTCGCAATTCTGTGTGTAAAGTCTCTGTGTTGAGGAAAATCTTTTCATCTTAAAATTTTTAACATGGTATCAGAGCGGGTTTAAAATCTCATTAAAAGGTAGTGTTTTTACTAATGAGTTAAAAAAAAAAATTGAGGATTCAAAAGGAGTTTTGAAAAAAAATTGTGGAGCATATTCTCCAACAATGAGAAAGTTTTCACATAGTGAGAACATATTTTTTTTATACAATGAAAATGGAAGCAACAAGCACAAACTTGAATAATCCAAAAATACCATAGTTTAATGGAAAAAATTACCACTATTGGGCTATTACAATGAAGGCTCTGTTTCCTTCACAAGACATTTCGGAATTGGTGGAGAATTGTTTCCAAGAACCAGGAGATGTAGTAGAATATAATGCTTTCACACAAGCCGAAAGAGATTTGTTGAGGGACAATAGGAAGAAGGACTCCAAATCCCTCTTCTATATTTTTCAAGCAGATGATGAAAGTATTGTCCCAAGGATTGCAACAGAAATGAAGTCTAATCAAGCATGGGATACCTTCCATACAGCCTACCAAGGCATGCAAAAGGTGAAGACAACAAAATTGCAAATGTTGAGAAGAGAATTTGAGACAATTTTTATAAAATATTCTGAGAATGTAGACTCATTCTTTACTCATGTGATTGGGTTTGTTACCCAAATCAGGTCTCATGGTCAGACACTTGAGGAAAGAAGAATAGTTGAGAAAATTCTCAGAATTCTGCCAACAAGATTTGATGCCATAGTTGTGGCAATAGAAGAGACAAAGGATCTCTCACAATTTTCAGTGGATGGGATTTATGCATCATTGATTTCTCATGAACGAAGATTGAACAGAGGAAAAAAATCATCATTGGAGCATGCATTCAAGACACAAGTTTCATTTGGTCAAGGTAGAGGTCGAGGAAGAGGAACAAGCCCACGTAGAGGTGGAAGAAGCAGCCCTTCAAGCTCAAGTGGAAGGGGCAGAAATCAAAATCCGAGCCAAGGCCCAAGTCAATATCAAACACAAGGTCAGAGGTATGATAAATCTCAAGTTCAATGTCATTATTGTAAGAAGTATGGTCATTATGAAAATGAATGTATAAAGAAGCAATTTGACATAAGTAGAAAACGAAGTGAAAATTTCATAAAGGAAAATCGGAACCATGATAGCATGTTTTTAGCTTGTAATGTAGCACAAGAAAAACAAGGGGATGTATGGTTCTCAAATTGAGGGTGTAGCAACCACATGAATCGAAACAATGAAATGTTTTCCAATCTAGATGAAACTGTAAAATATGATGTGACATTGGGGACTGATAGCAAAGTCCCTGTCATGGGAAAAGGAAGAGTAGACATTCTAACAAAGAAGGGAGAGATCATGTCAGATGTTTACTTTCTCCCTGGTTTGAAGCATAATTTCATAAGAATTGGGCAGCTCATGCAAAAGGGCTACAATGTCTTTTTCAAAAGTGATGTATGTACAATTTTGGATAAACCTCCAAGTAGACAGCTAATTGCAAAAGTTCATATGACAAACAATATGATGTTTCCTCTCAAGCTAAGGTCAGATTTGAAGGAAGGAGGTGCTCAAGCACAACTATCAATGAATTCACAAAAGGATTAAAGAAATGTAGCAACTCTCAAACAAGTATGATTTCAAGCACATGTCGAATATGAAAATTGTTTATGGCATTTTATATTTGGTCATCTCAACTTTGGACGTTTGAATTTGTTGCATAGGAAATGCATGGTGAAGGGATTGCCACTCATAGAAAAATGGGACAGCCTATGTGAAGGATGCATCTTGGGAAAACAACATAGAGAATAATTTCGAGGAGGAAAGTCAATAAGGGAAAAGGCACCTTTGGAGATTTTCCACTCAGATTTATGTGGACCAATGCAAACACCATCAATTGGTGGCAGCCATTACATTTTGACCTTCATATATGACTACACAAAGAATACATGGGTCTATTTCCTAAAACATTAAAGTGAAGTGTTTGAACGCTTGCGCCACTACAGAGTTCTTGTTGAGAAGCAATGTGGAAATTATATAAAAGTGTTGAGGACTGATAGAGGTGGCGAATGTATCTCAATTGACTTCCTACATTTTTGTAGGGAGCATGGAATTCACAAGAATTTTACAACAAGGTATACACCTCAAAAAAATGGTTTCATGGAAAGAAAGAATAGGACCATCATGGAAATGGCAAGGATTATGTTGAAGGCAAAGCATTTGCAAAATGATTATTGGGTTGAAGCTATCACTTGTGCAATGTATATTATTAATAGGTTTCCAACCAAAAGTGTAATGAATATTGTTCTTGAAGAGGCATGGAGTAGAAGAAAGCAATATGTCACTCACATGAGAGTGTTTGGCTGTGTGGCATATGCACATGTCCCGGAGGAGTTGAGCAAGAAGTTGGAAAGAAAGGGGGATAAATGTATATTTTTTGGATATAGTGATGAATCCAAGGCATACAAGTGCTATAATCCATCAACCAAGAAGGTAATAATCAGTAGAGATGTTTAGTTCATAGAAGAGGAAGCATGGGATGGAAGTTTAGAGAAGACAATCAATGTGAAACCATGTATACCACATGAAGACAAAGAGGAATTGACCGCAACTAGTAATTCCTCAATGGTGACTCCTCCTTCACCTACACAAGCTCAAAAAAGAAATCAAAATGTGACAGCGTGAAAAAATAATAGGACAACATTGGGCAACCAATCAAGTGCTTCTCCAAGAACACTACAAATATCTACAACTCCATCTAATTCAAGCGCAACACCAGTCCCATCTTCTGCAAGCATAAGAGGACACAAATTCAGAAATTTAAGTGAAATATATCATCAAGATGAAGATGATAGTAGTGCTGGTTTGAATTCATTATTTTGATTATTTTTTCATGTACATGACCCAATATGTTTTGAGGATGCAGTCAAATAAGAGAAACGTGTTGCGGCAATGAATCAAGAGGTAGGAGCAATAGAAAAGAATGACACATGGGAGTTAGTGGACCTTTCGTAGTGTAAAGAAGTCATTGGAGTGAAGTGGGTCTATAAGACCAAGAGAAAAATTGAAGGAAATATTGAAAGACTTAAAGCAAGGTTAGTCATCAAAGGATACAAGAAGTATCATGGAGGAGACTATGCGGAAACATTTGCACCAATCGCGAGGATGGACACAGTGTGTATAGTATTGTCGATTTACACACAACATAAATGGAAGGTGTATCAAATGGATGTAAAATCATTGTTATTAAATGGAGTGTTGAAAGAGGAGGTGTATGTTTCACAACCACCTGGTTATGAGGTAGAAGGCTAAGAAGACAAGGTATGTAGGCTACAGAAAGCTCCTTATGGGCTGAAGCAAGCACCGCGTGCATGGTATAGCAGGATATATTCTTACTTTATGGACAATGGGTTTGACAAATGTGATGGTGAACCTACTCTCCACTTCAAATAAAATTATGGTAAGCTTATTATTATCTTTTTGTATGTAGATGATTTGATTTTTACAGGGAGTGATGATTTTCTCATTGTTGATTTCAAATCAATCATGAAAAGTGAGTTTCAAATGACTGACTTGGGGTTGTTAAGATATTTTTTTGGGCATCGAAGTGAAGCAAACAAAAAATGGAATTTTTATCTCTTAAGCAAATTTTGTTGCATACATTTTAGAGAGGTTTAATATGTATAACAATAAGCCATCACCAACTCTAACTATCATGGAGTTGAATTTGAGCAAGGAAGATGGCAGCAGCAATGTCAATCTGACATTATGAAAAAGTATGGTGGGCAGCCTAATGTATCTGACCGCAACTAGGCCTGATATAATGTATGTTGTTAGTTTGGTGTGAAGGTTCATGGAGAAACCCAAGGAGACACATTGGCAAGAAGGCAAAAGAATTTTAAATTATGTCAATGGGACAAAGGAGGTATGACATTTCGTACTCCACAACTAATGATTTTAGGCTGATTGGTTACACTAACAGTGATTGTGCAGGAAGTGTTGATGACAGAAAGAGCACATCAGGATATGTTTTTAATTTGGGTTCGAGAGAAAATTTATGGGCTTCCAAAAAGCAACCGATAGTGTCATTATCAACAACAGAAGTTGAATATATCACTGCAACAGTAGGAGCATGTCAAGAAATTTGGATGATAAGGATGTTGCAGGATTTATGTCATGAACAAAATGGAGTATCCATTATCTTCTGTGATAACAGTTCAACAATTTCAATGTCAAAGAATTATGTCTTTCACAAGAGGACAAAGAACATTGATGCCAAATATCATTTCATAAGAGAATTAGTTAACAACAGTGAGATTGTGTTGCAGCATTGCAGGTCAGAAGAACAGTTTGCAGACATCTTCACAAAGCCATTGGCAAGTGAAATTTTTTTTTTATCTTAGATATTGTTTGGGAATGGTTAATAGTGGCAGTTACGATTAAGGGGGAGTGTTGGAAAATTAATCACAACCATCGCGTTTAATTTTCTGATAGTAGCCATACCTCAATGAATGTTTTGCAGGTTGGAGATTGAGTTTGCATAGAAGGACAAGTTTCGAGAAGAGTACAGTTTACCCATTCGGCAGCATAGTAAACTATTAAAGTAAAATATAATTTTAATGCATGGTTAGTAAAAGTGTATGGGAAAATATTTAATCTGCAAGTGTTGTTTACTTCACAAAACTTATGTAATGTTCCAAAAATGATGTCCAAAAATCCAATGTATTTAATTATGTTTGTCATGAATTAAATGTGTTAGATATATATGTTTTTATTTTACATGTTTGCATTAGTGGAATGTAATGTGGAATATGTAAGTCTGGAAAGGCAACAAGCAGAAAATCGTGGAGCGAATTTTGGTGGGTGTGTGAAAATAGAAATTAAGGTTTTACTATGTTACTCCATAAATCTTAGTAAGAATAGTCATTTTACTGGTGAAGGAGCCACAACCTCCATATGAAAGTGTATGTTGTGTTTTTTAATAATAATATAAATTTTGGTTAGTTTCGATTTGATTTTTAAAATTTCACTTATGAGTTTTACCACAACAACTCTGTTTTAGTCTGTTTCATCATGAGTAAAATTGCTTGATTATATTTCCTCCACTATAGTCAATATGTTTTAATCTCCTCCACTTTGTATTGAAATCAAGACCATGATAATTTGATTTCCGCAATTGTATCGTCTGAATTAAGTGAATTTCGCAGCTCTTTGTAAACTTCTGTAACTATGTTGTCTGTATTAAAGTCATTTTAGCAACTCTGTGTAAAGTCTCTTTGTTGAGGAAAATCTTTCCCTCTGTCTTAAGATTTTTAACAAATAAAGAATAATTGTGGTCAATTATTTTTTCTGATTAATGTAAAGTTTCACCTTATTACTATTATACCATGGATTTTTGTTCATGCAACATGAAAAACTATTTTATCCATTCATGAGGCAGGCCCCCCAACCATGACCAGTCACGAGGCTGTGAAAGATACAAATGAATAATGAGTGCAGATTCAGTGCCTATTATTTCATGATATCCAGCAGATCAAGATCGAGATCTAGGAGGAGCACATGTTTACCAAGAAGCACCCATTGATTCAGTTTACCCTAACCTTATAAATGTGTGAGTCAAAGATCCACTTGCATCCTTCCATATTAGAGAGTCTTTTCCAATTCCAGGCACAGCTACAAATCATGATCCAAATGCAAAGGTATTTTTTCGAGAGATAATATCCTATATTAATTCAACACTCTAATAAGTCATGAATCTTGATTCCATGCGAGATAAAGGTCCATAACCAATAGGTTTAGATTCTCCAAGGGCATAATCCATTTTTTCAGTATACAGTGTTGCTTGCTTTGTGAAGAAGCTATTAATCGAGTATTTTTAATAGTAGATTGAAATCAAGAGATAGTCTGAGGTTAAGTTTATCTTGCAACGAAGACAAAGCTAAAGGCAACAAAGCCTACATCATTGTAAATAAAATATCCATTGAGACCTCCCATTTTGAAAGTCAACATCCTAACCACCCATTGAAGAAGCAGTAGAGAAAATAGCCAACATTAGAACAGTACCAGTGCCTGAACCATGAATGTGTTATTCAAATCCAGTCCAAGAATAGGCCAAGGTAAAGGCGTAGGCACCTAATATGGTAGGAAAAGAAATACTTTAAGGAGATTCATATGCAGATTGAGTAGCCACAAAATTAAAGGCATTAAGGGCAATAGAGGTAGCTACAGGAGTATAAATACCATAGGCATAGACAATAATATAGACAAAACCTATAAAAGCGGGTAGAGTTGTTGTGCCAGACGAAGATTCAATTCCATTTTTAGAAACATAAGAAAGGGTTAGAGAATCAATTTTGGATACAAATCTAGAGCCTATTCGAGGCTAGTTGGATTAGAACTAGCAACTTAAGCATAAAAAATGGTAGCATCGAAGCCCGAAGTAGGGGTGGGTGGATTAGAGACCGGTTGTGTAGGAACCAGTAACATAAAGGAAACCATTAATAGAGAGGATTCACATGGTTGATAGATGATAGAAGTAGTGATGGGTGGGCACAACAACAAAGCAAGCATTCGAGATAGCATCTGAGCATGTAGAGGCATAGGTAAAAGCTCATTCAAAAGCCCATTGGTGGAACCACAGAAGGAAAGTAAGGAGGAATGCTAGCGAAGTGAGAATATTGACCACCATATAATCAACATAAAATCTAGAACCTTGTGAGAATGGTATAATTTAATGTTGTAGAGGAATTATATACATTTTTTATAGCCATCAAAACAAACATAGCTAAAACACATCTATAAAATGCCATCTCAGATGCTCACAAAGGTGGCTGAGGTTCTTGTGAGACCAAATTTTACATGGTTATATATTGTTTTAGCTTTTACACATATCCAATCGGATGGAAACCCATGCACAAATGTGTTTTAATTCCTATTCCATAAAATTTGTTTGTTGTAATTGTTTATGTAAGAGAGCTATAACTTCCCTCCATTGCACAAATGAAATGACATGAGTTGATTTTGAAACCATGTGATCCATTAAAAATATTTTTAAATACTACTTCTAATGCACCATTAGATACCTCCCAATTTTGATGAAATAAATGTTTATTTTTATCCTTTCCAATATTTTGTCTAAGCTTGAACCAAGGTATCCACATAGAGGTCATGATCTGATATTCTTCATACTCGTTTTCTCTCTATTTCTGACCAGAAATTTTTCTCTTCAAAAGCACCCTCACATATGCCAAATAACATGAATTCAAACCAGATCCTATAAAATTATAACCTTTGTAAACATTCCATGCAAAAATAACCAATCCCCACCACCAAAAATGCCTCATAATCCCTTTTCGATAATGGGGTCTGTTGGGGCTCTGAGATCCCTTAAAAACTTATTCTTGCAATGAAAATTCCAGAGTTGAGTATCTGGAAACTAAGCAAACACAATGGTGAATGGAGAACTTAGATATATTGATTATTGGATGGTGGATAGACCTTTGAACACAAATGTGTCCTATGACCCCCTCTCAAATGAGCAAGCAGGATGAGTAGGCTTTGAAGGGATGAATCATGCGCTAACTAATCAAGGAGCTCTGGATAAGATACATAGATGGAGCTTTGGGCTTTCCTTATACTATATCTTCTAAATTACTATACCAAGGGCCCATTTGGCTGATCGATACATGGTCACATGTACCATTTAACATCGATTACCTCACCTATATCTTAGACTGAGATATTTTACTGAGGTCTAGATCTTATAAAACACAATTTTTGGAAATAGATGATCATCAAACAGAGTTTCTATCTGGTTTGACCATAGTGATTTCTTGCTTGCTTGAATATGTTCTTTCATAAAAGCACATATAGATATATCAAGACATAATGATAGGAAAAGTATGGTTTTTGTACGTGCTTCATGCGTACAAATATTCAAGGTGTAATATTACATAATGGATGCATGGTTCAATCCGACTAACAAAGAGGATATCAGATGGTTGTGAAGCTATCATCATCAAGAGAATCTAAGATCATGAATAGTTACTGGTAACAAAGAAGGTGGTGAATATGGATGATGATGAGCAAGGTGATGATTATTACAGGTTGAAAGCGATTTAATATAATGCATACATACGATAGATGAGAAAGAGATGCGTGTACTAATGGAAGCTCTTAACATATGAGATGTGCTTGATTGGGAATGATGTAGAGTGAATGGATTTTGGGAAGAGGTTCATATTCTATATTATCCATAGGAGGGGATAGCATCATCCATCCATAGGGGTTTGATCATCGATCTAAGATTTGAAAATTGCTGTAGAGAGATCTAGCTAGTTGTTGTATGCGCTCTCTCTTTGGCTTCTTGACTATTACAATATCCTGCAACTTCAACTCCTCAGCCAAAAGATCTGAATAATTATTTTCCATATCCTCATTGACACGAGGATCATGCTTTCGAAACTCTACAAAGGAAGTGTTTCCTAGTGCTAGAGGAATAGTGGCCAGAGATTCAGCTGTGCAATCATATATGTAAGGTGGGCAAGAAGCTGCATGTTTCACATATGCCAAACCCTCTGCCAACTGCCAATAGAGGGGAGGACCCAAAATATAGATTGGAAGAGACATGCCCTAGTAACACCACTATTACTTTGAGAGCACCTGAGCCACACAAGTTAGATTCCTAGTGTGACATCTATCGATGCTACCCAAATGTTATAGTGTGTCCACAAAGCTCTCTATATAGTCTCACAGATGAATATTTGTTGAGGCCAATAAATGAATCAAGATTTTGGGTCAAGATCTCAGTCAATAATTTTGGAATTATACCCCCAACCACCACCATGAATGAGAAGTGGTAGCAGCCCATATCAATTTTGTGCAAAGAAGGACAAGCAAGGATCCAACAGCCTGAAGGCGTTTTCAAGAAACCACAGCAAACAGAGTACTCGAGCCATCCTCTGTGTTTATTCCTTCAACCACCTCTTTGAATTACATCTTCCTGCATATCCACCACTACAATTTTTTTTTTTTAACCATAAGCCCTTTCACCACATATGTTATTCTACCGCTGATGCGATATCGATGAGACCCACCTTAACCTTACCGCATGAGCCAACACCTTGTTTTTTGCCTTATTCTTTTGTATTTCCCTTACCACACTTACCAACAGTTAGCCACACCGCAGAGAACACTTCGCAATTTTTACCACTTACCTTCCGCCATATCCAAGTTAAGTTATTGACATGTGATGTGATTGTGCTACCAAAAATCACAGTTGCAACCTTTTATGTTGTCCCATTAAGCGATGTAACATATGTTATTTGATTTGAGATGTGATCATGCCATCGCACATCGTTCCCACAACGTTTTTGTTTACCCGTGTTTGCGCATATGTTAATTTTTAAGATTGTCAATCTACTATCTATGATGGAGTGCCAGATGTGATGAGGTTTCAGAGCCAGAACCCATATTATGTGAGATCTGCCCTTTCGTTTTTTGAATGCATTTTTATGTGTTTTTGTGTATAAACCAGAATATAACCTTCATGTCATTTTAATGAAGAAATGGGTCTTTTGATAGGCCAAGGATGATTGGTTGTTGAACGTCCGTTCAACAATGAATCTCCATTGAATTGCATTAATAGAATTAGGTTTCTAGGATACGACCATTTATGTTAAAATAAAATGTAATTTCATTTTGTAAGAGAGAGAATGAAGGAATAGAAAATAGAAGTTTGTTCCTCTCTTGTGTATTTTACACTGCCTATGTGTATTTTTTTTGTTTTGCTATATCTTGCAGTCGCTATGTTGTTAGGGGGGAAACACATTTCCTCTGTTATTGTTTCGTTCAATATTTCCAACATAGTATCAAAGCAGGTTTAGGCTCTAAGTAAAATAACATGCTATCTTTACTGAAGAAGTTGTAAGATTGTTTGTTTGTATGAGCAGAAGTCTCTAGCAGTGAGAAAGCTTTTACAACAGTGTGAAAGTTTGTGTTTGCACAATCAAAATGGCAGCAGGAGGCACGAGCCTGACAAATCCACAATTACCACAATTCAGTGGTAAAAATTATGACTATTGGGCCATTACAATGAGGGAATTTTTTTCTTCACAAGATATATGGGAGCTGGTGGAAAGTGGCTTTCCAGAACCAATAGATGTAGCAGTACTTACTACTTTGATAGCAATAGAAAGAGATTTTTTGAAATACAATAGAAAGAAGGACTCCAAAGCCCTCTTCTATATCTTTCAAGCAGTACATGAGATTATTTTCCCAAGGATTGTAGTAGCAAAAGATTATAAGGAGGCATGGGATATTCTCATGACAGCTTATCAAGGCATGGAGAAGGTGAAGAAAACAAAAGCACAAATGTTGAGGATAGTTTTTGAAACTCTCTATATTAAATAGTCTGATAACATAGACTCATTATTAACACATGTGATTGGGT